>VMDR010006777.1:0-43740 GCA_007922815.1 Macrotus californicus
GGCTATTTTTTAATATAAGCAATTGAAGCTATAAATATCCTTCTATGCACTGCTTTGGCCACCTCCTACAAGTTCTCATGCATACAATTTTCATAATTGTTCAGTGTTAATTTTTATTCCTATATGGTAGAAGTGTTTATGGAAAATTTCTATTTGAGGCTAAATTAATTCAAGAAAAGACTGGTTAAGTGTATTGGAACAGGCATCCTATCCCTGTGTCCATTATTTTCAAAGTGAATTATATTTGCAGGAAAAGATACGTTAAGTCTAAAAAGTTATATCTTAAGGGGCACTCTTCTTCCCCTCTTTCCACATTTCTTTTTAGGCCAGAAATTGGTAACTTCTGCTCTCTTGGAGGCACAGAACTGAAGCTTCCACTTTTTCTCCACTTGTTTCTATTTCTTTGACATTGAACCCTGCCCCACCCACCCCACACACACACTGCCAGGCTAGCATCCAAGTGAAGTGGCTGGGCCTATGGGTCTCTAGCTTCCCCAGCTCTTGCTAGAAGGGTAAGTGCATTTCACAGGGAATGGACTGGGAAAGATCTCTTTCTTGGGGGTATATTACATTCTCCAATCTAGCTTTACCAGTAATAAATTAGATTATATAAACTCCCACATTAATCTTGTGTTTGTTACTCTGTTGTTTCCAAATCTGGAGGGAAAGAGGACTGAATAGTTAGGCTTCTGAAGAACCTTCGACAAATACTTAAAGAGAAGGATGACATGTTTAATGTTTGATTCTTCGGTAGGAATGAGGGATATGCAATCAGTGGTCGGGTGTCAGGGGTCTGATAAAGATGAGAAAACTCCTTCTAAAGCCAAACCATGGGAGAGAGAAAAGGAAGCCAGGTGTGCTTTTTGATTACTGTCCATTTTTTTTGCAAAAGTGAGAACAGAAAAGAAAATATCCTTTGAAAAAAATAACTGTCCTGTATGTCTTTGATTAATAGGCACATAGTGCATGTGGCAGAAGGACAAATTACAAACAGAACAGGAAGTAACATACCAGGCATCCAAAAGGCTAAACAAACATCCTGGGTGCCCAGTGGTTTCCTTTGTGTGCAGAAACCCAGCCCGTTTTGGTTTCTAGGTTACCAACCTTCCCGGAGGGCTGGTGCTGTCACAGTAAGTGGAGGTACTGCATTTCAGAACAACCTGGCCCATGCCAGTCTGCTGTGCTCATGGGGTAGCACTGCCTGGACACGCTACTCAGGGGCTGGTGTGTAATTCCAGCCTTGCCCTGCAAAATAGCCTTGGGAAGCTAGAACATCTACGGAAAGGGGGAAAACACAACTAATTTCCTTTGAGTAGTAAAGAACTTATTTAAAATGCATCTAGATGCCTACATACCCTGTGGGCAAAGTATTTACTTAGCATTCAGGTATCAAGTGGCTCTACTGTGGGCAGCAACACTCCAGTACCCATCAGCTTCGAGGTGGGAAGCAAGGTAGCTGTTGCTTACAAAACACCGTCTTTGCAGATAGGCTGTTCTCAGCTCTGCCATAGTCAAGATATGTTAAATGCTTATTCTGATTTAAGCACTGCCATGTCAGGTAACAGGGGAAACATACAAAAGCAACATATATAAAAATATATTTAGGAGATGAGACATTTGTTCCATATGGAACTGTGAAACAATCAGTGTGTTGCCACATATAATCAATTGCAAGTGGGGGCATGGGATTTTACATGGAGCAAAATCAGTGGTCTGAGCCAGCGGAGCCATACAGGAAGAGGATTTTGACAGCAAAGAGGCAGCTGTATTTAGAACACCTGAGTTCCTGTTTTAACTCTACTGCTCACAAGGGCCTAGTGCAAGTAGCAGCCTCTCATGGAGCCTTAGTTCTCCATCTGGAAACTGGGCATATTACCTTCCTAAGGGAGGCTGTAAATAAGCTAATGTGAGGTGCCAGACATGTCTAGCCTATTGTAATCAACCACCCAGCTCTGATAAGTGGAAGTGGCCAAGAGGACCCGGGGAGGGGGAGTCTGAATAGAGGTGGGATGGTGGGAATTGAGCAGAGCAGGCTTGATCAGATGGAATAAGAGTGATCCTGGTAAAAGATAGGAAATGAGAAGAAGACAGAATAGTCTAGAAACCAAGCAGAGTCATTCAGACTTGAGAGAAAATAAGGAGGCATTAGAGAGAAAAAATGGTCAAAAGTAGTGATTTCTGAACCTAAGTCTGGAAAGACAAAAGGAAGACAGCAAGCAGGAGACAGACAAGCTAGACCTGGCACACTGCTCTGGGCAGGCGGTAATGAGGACCAGCTACTTCCAGTGCTCATGTCTTGTTTTTCTCCTCCTTAGGGCAGCAATAAGTGTTCCAAATATTTGTTTAGCACTTTATACTTACTACGTACTTATACAAACTTTATCACATTTTGAACTTGTACCTTTTGGAATATTACTACTTTGTACAGATGAAAAAATTGTAAGTTCAGAGTTAAATAATTTGCTACTATAATGTAGATGGTGAGCTGCAGAGAGAGGACTTGAACCCTGACTTTTAAACTTGGGCTTTTATGAAAGGGGTCACTGAACTGGCCCCAGCAAAGAAGGTCCTAGAATCATTTGCATTGCCAACGTCGAGTCCAGTAGTAAGTGTGGCGGAGAAAATGACCATAGGTTTAAGTTCAGACAGACCAGGGTTTGTACCATTTCTTTCCCTTTCTGTGACCTTGGACAAATATCATTTGACCCTTTGAAGACTTACTTTCTTTGTGGGAGGGAAAACTCCTTTTTCCTGACATCATATTTCCACTGGGAGGAACATCCAGTGGTACAACATTCTGGGCCTCTCTTTTTGCTTTCTCTCACTTCTTGCCAGTGGAGGGGTAGTCTCTGATCTGACGGGCAAATTCAGCAGAAGGAGCTGAGCATGTGCGGCCAGGCTCCTCCTCTTTCCTTTTCTTGAAGGTCTGCCTATTCAGAGAAAGTCCACTTCTGCTCCCCAGGTTACAAGCTTAACAGGCAGGGCCAGGTCCCCGGGGGAGGGCCACTGCTGTCTGGATAGTGACAAAGTAGACTAGTCTCACTCACGTCCCAAACTGTATTGAGTTCACTAACCTAGTACTAATCGGTTATTAAAGCTGACCCTTTGATCTCCATTGCCTGAAACAATGATACTCAACATTGCAAAGTCATCATGAATATTAAAGGGAATGTATGTGAAGTGCCTGGCATATAGTAGGTAAGGAAGAAAAGTGGTGATTATTGTGTGCTCACAGATTTTCTTAACCGGCAATTAACACTGGTTTGCTTTTTCATTTTTAGAAACATTGGGTCAGAACTTTCCATTATTCATTACTGTCAAATCCCATTAAAACAACACCAAGAAGCATTTCAAGTGAAGCTTTCTAGAAACGGTGAGTAGCAAATATTGCTTAAAATAAGTGAATCATCAACAAGGGAATTGTGTTGCTCTCTCATTTCTGGAGTTAGGTACCAAAAGTGAATGCAATTTGACTTTCACAAAACAAGTTTGCAAATACAAAAATGTTGATCGCTTTTTATTTTTGGTTAGTTGAGAGAAAGCAGATAAATCCTTGTTTAAAGCACCTTCAAAACTTTGAAGGTGAGTAAATATATGTATCTGCACAAACAGCATTTAAGGGAGCAGAATGGAATCTAGCCCAGGGCTGTTAGGTACATGCAACCTAAATGATCAAATGGCTTTGCATCAGTGAGCACTTACCACCTCTCCTGATGCTCACTCCCAACACACGCACACATGCATAGAGGCACGTGTGTGTGCACACACACACACACACACACACACACACACATATACACCCGTCAACCCCAGATAGACTATTACTGGATACAGTGTGGTAGCAATTAAGTTTTAGCAGGTGAATGGTAAGCATTTTCTGAGTGCTTCCTGCTTACAGAACACTGTGCTCAGTTGCCCGGGCAGGCACCGTGGCATTTTGAGTGCATCCCTACCTCCTTCATTACTTTGATGGCTTCCACTCGGTGCTGGGGTGGGGGATAGAGCAGCACGCGGTGATAGAGAGACTGGAGCACTGGCTTCATGGAGTCCACCGACCCCACCAGCCGGACTAGCTCGGCTGCAATGTAATAGATGGTCCGAGCCACGGGCCCGCTCAGCGCAGGCGCGGTAGAGGAGCAGCCTGAGCCCCGGCCGTGGTCGGAAACTCCAGGAGACGCGGAATCGGAGTCCACGCCGGTACTTGCACTGCTATGAGCGGAGGTAATGGTTTTGTCATGAATTGGATTCCCCAGGATCACGATGAGAGCAGGGCAAAGGTTTTTCCTGGGAAGAGATGGGGAGAAAAATGGTTTACTACAAGCTAAAGGATCAAATGTGAATACTACTGAGTGCAAATACCAGACGCCACATAAATGATTCTAAGAGTTGGGTTCTTTACTGCTCCTTTTTGTGCCTATGTCCTGCCCAGTTTTCCATGTCTCTCCATCACTGCTGGGCATATGAATAAAATACTTCTTCTCACAAGTCAAGCTAGGGTTAACGAAAGACAATACCATGAGGAGCATCAAGAAATCATCTTGCATAAAGAAATAGACCCAAAATGTGAAATGGCTCAGTTAGAAAGTTTCATTTTACTGTAAGTAACAAAATTATTTTGAGAAGTTAATTTAAAATTCTGACACATGTCATTCATAGTCCTCCCTGTGGATAATAAGCCCAGGAGCCCAGAACAGCAAGCTGGCTGCCTGCAGGCCCTGTCACTCGTGTGAATCTCTGACTGTGACTAAGTGACTAGTATTCAGGTTGAAATGGAGAATGTACCAAGAATAACGTATCTCTTGCCTCTCCCCCACCCCTCCGTATAACTTTATAGGGCCTCAATATGCTTTTAGAACAAATAAATGACTTAAAAACAATCTCCTAGTTTCTGAGTCCTATGCTCCTCAATGTAAACAAAATGCAAGAGGGCTGTGGAGGCCTATTTTGTTACAGTAATCATCAGTTTCTCTCTGGTGCATGTAAACAAAGCAACTTCCCTACTTCCCCATGTAAACATTTACCCACAGGAAACCACCGGAGGGGTCATGGATGCTGTGGGAAAGGACCCGTGGACATGTCTGGAAGGAGCGAGCCCCTCAGGTTGGTGTGGGGGCCGTGAGGGTGGGTGCTCACCAGATCAGGTCGGTGAAGCCTCTGTGCAGGTGCATGGATGAGGAGGAGCTGCTGAGCATGGACAGAATGCACTCCAGGTACAGAAGCTGCAGCTGCTGGTTGTCACTGAGAAGAACAACACCGACACAAAAAGGCAAGATTACGGAGGTGGTATGGAAAACATTTGGCAAATGTTAGGCATTACAGAAATGTTCGTTTTGGGGGGGGGGGCAGGTTAATGTTATGGGTTGAATTATGGCCCCCCTCAGAATCTGACCTTCTTTGGAGATAGGGTCTGTACATAGGTAATCGAGTTAAAGTGAGGTCATTGGAGTGGGTCCAAACCCAGTATGACTGGTGTCTTTATAAAATGAAGACATTTGGAGACAGAGGAATATAATGTGAAGAGACATAAGAAGGCAGCCATCTACAAGCCAACAGGAGAGGCTTGGATAGGTCCTTCCTTCCGCCCTCGGAAGGAATCAACTCTACAGACATCTTGACCTCTGACTTCCAGCCTCCGGAACTGTGGGACAATAAATCTCTGTTTTCGTAAGACCCCAGTTTGTGGTACTTTGTTACAGCAGCCCTAGCAAACTAGCACAGGCAGGGTGATTTTTTCACTAATGAATTTACCTTTTAGAACAGTTTTGGATTGACAGAAACACTGAGCATGAAACAAAGTGACCATGTTTTACTTACCCGGGCACATGGTTTACCCCATTATGAACATCTTACATTTGTACGGCACATTTGCTGCCAGCAATGAATAAATATGGATATGTCATTAACTAGGTTGCATAGTATATTCCAGAAAAGTTAATTCTTAGTATATTCAATTATGTAAATGTTTCAATGGTCAGTGCTTTACTAACTTGCATTTGACTTTTCTTCTTTATTTTTGAAGGTAACATGGTTTTTCAATGCACACATTATTTTCCTCAGAATTACTATTATGGTCCTACTTAATAGGTCTATATATTAAAAAAAAAACAGACAACTTTACGAGATGCACATTCTTATACCCAGATTAAGTTGGCTGCCTAACTCACCAGAATTATGGAAGAATTTAAGGTTTAAGGATATATTTACTACAAATATATAATAAATACCTTTAAGAGATTTCACTCAGAAATCCCGAATAGAATGGAAATGATCAGAAAAAGGAGAAACTTATTTTAAAAAATAATTTTGGTTGTCTCTCCTTTCTCCTGACTTACAGTAAATAAATGCCAAAAGGAAGCTTAATGCCCTTAACAGTTCAAATAAGTCCCAGGAGAAAGCGGCCAAAGGAAAAGGCAAGACCAGACTAGAAACTTAAGGAGGCAGGAAGGGAGCAGGGTGAATGCCAGACTGTCCCGAAGCCCAGAAGATTCTATCCACAGAGCTGCCAAACTGGGAAAGGCTGTGCGGTGTCAGACAAAGGATCATCAGACAGGGGCTGGGGGCCCTCATTTACGTGCTATCTTAAATGCCTTGGTGATATGGCTTTGTAAAAATAACACAATGCTTTCAAACCACCTGACCAGCTACAACCCAAGGGCAAAATCCGGCCATGGCCTATGAACTGAAAAAGATTTTTACCTTTTTAAAGAGTCCAGGAAACACTATAAAGGACACATGGACATAACCAAGGGGGAGGGTGGGAGCCAGGGAGGGAGGTGGGATTGGCTGGGGTGGGGGTGGGGGAATAATGGGGGGAAAATGCAGACAACTGTAAATGAACAACAATAAAGTAATTAAAAAAAAAAAAAGAGTTGTAAAACCAAACCAAACCAAAAACAAATGGGAAACAAAGACATTGTGTGGGCCTTTACAGAAAATGTTTGCTGACTCGCAGATCTCCCTTGTCCAGAGAGAACTGTACAATGATGAAAATAATACCATTATTTTGAAAAATAGAATTCCACTTCAGTTTGGATGTACTTTACAACACCCTCTGAGGGAAGAAGAAGAGAGGGGTCAAGGCTGGGTCTCCATAAGAATTCTTATTCTTTGGCAAGAGGAAGGTGGTGGCTGGGAACAGGAAGAAAGACAAGGCGTGGGTAGCCACTCTTGGGCCAGGTGTGGACTCTGCACGTCTATACACCTGCACTGCAAACCTCCCCACACTTGTGAACAACACAGTTCCTGATGGAAAACTGCACATTCTTCATTCTTGTGGGACTAGAGAGAAAAGCACATAAAGCATTATGCGGGAAGTGCCATAAATGAGTAGCGGAACACAAGGTTCTATGAGAGCTGTAGGAGTGGCATCTGACCCTCCTTGGAAGGATCCAAAAAGAATTTCCAAAGGAAAAGTACCTCAGTAGAGACCTAAAGTTCATGGAGGTGTTGGAGAGAGGGTGTGTGCAAAGCGTGCAGGGAGATGATGGGATGGTTGTGGCTGGAGCATGCGTGAGGATGTCACCAGCAGGATGTGGGGCTAGAGAGGTGGGCAGGGGACAGATCAGAGAGGCTTTTGTAGGCTGTGCTAAGATGTCTGGACTTAATTCTGCAAGTAGGAGAGCGACAGGACCAGATCCCTATCTCAGAATAATCATTCTGGATGCTGTACAAATGAACAGATTGGAGATGGCAACACAGGAGGGCCCCAGCATCGATGATAAGCCACGTTTTGGAAATCAGTTCTGAAAGGACTGCCTCTGCTATAGCTCCAGGCTAATCTTTCCGACCCATCGCCTGACTCAGGATTAAGAAAATAATTATTAAATGCCCCAATTCAAAAGGGTTTCTTTATCTCTTAACTGTCAGACTAGCATCATAAAACTAAAATAATTATAGACAATAAAGATCCTCAATTTCTGGAATCACTAGAAATAAACCTATAGAAACACTATGAGCTGTCAAGGCTCCTATGAGTACCTGCAAAGCGATAATATGAGTATGTACAAAGTGTGGCGCAGCAACCTCAAGGCATCAGACTGGATGGCAGGGAAAATGTATTGCCAAGGTAACTGGCCTGGGAGTCTCCTTGGAGACTGAATGTGCCAGCTCTTCTGTGGGTTGCAGCAGTCTGGAAAAAAGGGTGCTTGTAACCTTACATGAGTCATGTCAGTAGAGGAGCTGTTTGAAGTGTAAGCACTGTCCACGCATGTCCCTCACTAAACACACATGGTCATGTGCAGTGTGTGTGTGTGTGTTTCGTACTTGTCTGGCCATAGACAGATAATCGTGGGACGCGCAAGGCAGAAAGGAGACTAGAAGCCAGCCAACTGTTTCAAAGCACACTAGGGAAAAACCTGTCTATTTGAAAGGGGTGTGAGTTACATTGCCTGGTCTTTTGTTTGAGCGTTTCATGGCTGGCAGGCTGAGTATCTGCTGGTCTCACTTTCTGCTCATCTCTGAACTTCCTCCCAGGTGCACGGTCCACAGAGAACAACTCTCCTGAGTAGACCAGGGGACGTGAGGGCAGAACAGCGGCTTCTCCCAGTCAGGCTTCTGCCAGGCAATTGGGCGGCACATTCTGGATCTCTGGAGTTCTTAGAGTTTTATCTTATCTTGAACCTTTTGACTTGGCTTCCCTTAAAAACAGTTCCAATTTAGGTAGAAAGAGGAGGGAGGGAGCGGAGAAACTGTGCAAGCAGAAGAGTGGAATGAGCACACACGAGGTCAACACTTGACCTTGCCTCATTGATTCTGAGACTGGTTGGCTACAGATCCCTCTCTGACTTCTGTACGGGGAGGAGCAGGTGGTGGGGGAAGAACAGGGAGAGAATGAATAAATCTCTTCCTAAGCCCAATTATCCTTCCAGAAAGTCTTGGATGTAAACCTCCTGTAACTCCACTTGCCTAATATAGAGTTCTATTAATACCATATCTGTAAGGCATGTGAGGTATTCCAAGTACCTGAATGCAGTTTTCAGGATCGTGCTGAGAAACTGAACATATCATGAGTACGTACCCCTACAGAGCTAAAGCCCTGTGAGGTATTTGAGCTTCGATTTTGGAAATGGTTGTTGAGGGGAAGTACTGACTATAGTGTGATTTCAGAGGAAGAAGATATTTAGACAGTAAGAGATGTGTGTGTAAGAGATGTGTGAAGTTTAGCTAGTAGAAATACAAGGAGTTGAGGAAGTAAAAATCAGGGGAAATGATAAGGGGAGTGAAAATTAAGGAGAACTAACAGAACCACCGGTCAAGAACACGGTGCTACCTGGCCAGGGGGACTTGAAGGTCTCCTATTTAAGCTGCACTAAGCGTGCTGCAACCCCAGTTTCTTTGGCAATAAAACCTCCATTTTAGGGTAATGGAATCGTTACAGAAAAGGCCAGATTCAAACAAGGTGAACAGTATCCAGAGGCAGAATTACTGGAGAAGTACATTGGAAAACCAAGCAAGATGATGAGAATCCTATAAAAACTATTAAGCTGTACATAACAATATGCTTAAAGTCTCTTTGATCCAATGTCTAATCAGAGACCCTAGAAAAACATATACACGTCACATGAGTTATTTTCCCCATTTAAAGCCAATTCTCAGGTCACATGGTTCAGAAATGTTTTCTTTCTTTTTTTAGTAACTGAGAGAAATCTAGGGCTTTTAGTTTCTAATCTGTGTAAGTACATATTGCAGTGAGTGTTTGTACAATGTACTTTCCTAATGATCTGTAGTCAAATTTATGATATAAGAAGCTCAATGCTCCTAACTGCATCATAAACTAGAATTAGCACTGGCTAGGCTGAAAGTAAACAAACCATCTGAGGACTAATACTTACCAAGTCATTATTACATGCTGGGTACTGTGCAGTTAAAAAACTTCCATTTATACCAGTCTGTGTTAGAAGACATCAATGATAAATGTTTATAATAATGACAACAGGCATAGACTTGGACTGGCCCAAAGAAACCAGGTCATGTGGTCACTGTACAAATGGGGGTCCCTAGAGCTGATATTAGACGCATCCAGGTTTTAAAGACCTTACTGGATCTGGCTGAGGACTTTTTCTTAAACAATCAACAAAGATACATTTTAAATCTATCCTTTGTAGACCTGTAGACTCATTCTGATTTAGCCTGGTGGCTGGTTTTGAATTATTAATGGCATGGTTACCATGAGCTGCCCAAATTTTCTAGCACTTAAAAACTTTAAAGTTTTCCCTTAGTTTACTATGGAAAATAGTTTTACATAGTTTTCCCTATGTTCACTACTCAGGAAAAACAACATTTAGCTTATTGGTTTTCTCTCACCTGCAAAGCAGTGAACACAGACTTTATATCTTTCAAAGTTTTAGTGCTCTTTGTTCTATTCCCTCATAAAGATCTGAGGGGGTGGGGTGGCATGGGGAAGAAGCATCCTCAGCCACTGCCAGCTGCCTAAGGCTTCAGCCAGCTGTGATGTTCCACTAGTGAACACCAACCATTTCACAGAATGTTACCATTAAATGAGGACTCTCCACCATGGGGATGGAGCAAGATGAAAGCCAGTCAATAATTATGCCTGAACAGAGATTTTAAAAAATTCTGTACAACCACAAATGTCATTTTTCCCTGCGAGTGACTCCTGCTTGTTCCTCAGTGACAACTCTCTCCCCTCTGTTGTTGCATTGGCTAGAAAAAACTAAGATGCCCAGTGCAAGGACTGTCTCCACTTTCTGACAGCAACCAAGGGTCTTTGGCCAGACCCTCACTTCTTTAACCTGCCCCAAGTCACCTAACTCAAGTTCAAGTCCTTTAACAAGCCCTCCTAGCTCTCTTTTACCAGATGTCCCATGGCTCTCTGTAATGTACAGGCTCTGTCATTACAAGTTAATAAACCCAAGTCTGTTAGCCTCCGTTGTTCCTGGTGACCTCTGGCTGTTGGAATCATTAGTATTTCAAGTGAAATTTCTCATCCGATCCTTACAAAAATCCTAATATATTTTATATGACTAAATTATATTACATAAACATTATACAGTAATTATACTAATATTAATTACTTTATAGTAAACATAAGCTTAAGGTAGTTGAGATCTTTGCCCAAGGTCAAGGGCAGAACAGGGATTTTACCCAACTAATCCAACAAAGACGATGCAATTGAGCCAAGAGTCATTAACACCACACATGATTATATCTTAGGAGGAAATAAGCCAATGAGAATACATTCCAACTCTGGGATAAGAGCTGGCTCTGCTGTGATGGAGAGGAACTGGGCAGCGGTGGGAAGGAGAGACCATTAGAAGAGATCCAAACCCTGGTCACTGATGGGTAAAGTGAATATGCCTGTCCCAGCCAGGACACTGTTGAGAGTGAAGGAGGGTAATTATAACCATGCACAATAGGCACATGCACAATAGACACAACTTGGGACTGTCCCAAGAAAATCAGGTCACGTCAGAACTCTATAGATGGGGTTGCTGTAGTTGGTGTTAGCACCCTCAGCTTAGGATAATAATCTGAGCCCCACCCTACTGCCCCAGCTCTCCATGGTCAGAAAAGGTGGGAACCTGAGCAGGGTACAGGGAGACCCATTTACATTCCATCTGCTGTTAGATGCATCCCTCCCGAGGGAAAACCATGTCCAGACCCACAGGCTGCCTAGGACCCAGGGGTGGGAGCAACTTGCAGGCAGGGTTGTGGAAGAAGATAAGTGCTGTTTCTTTTTTTTGTTTATACTACCTACATATTTAAAAGGCCTCTTCATTTAAGTGCCTGATATTAAGAGAGCTTGATTTGGCTAAAATATACAGGTGATCCCGAGCAATGACAGATCAGCTGATGTAGAAACCATTTGGCAACAACTTTTAAGACTAATTCTGAACTAAGCTTAAAAATAATCCTGAGTTTACGAAGAAAGCCAAAACCAAACAGAACAAAAGCAACTTTCTGCGATGTTTCCAGCGAAGTGAGAGGCCTCACTCACTCACACTTGCAGCTGGAGCACTTGTCCCATTACCGCACATAAAACTCGGCAAGTAGAAGTTTTCTGAATTATCAAACGTTTTAGTTGCCAGCAAACAGTAGTTTAATGTCCTTCATACTCAAGGAGCAATTCGCAATCTCACTGTGTTGTAGGATTTTGCAATTAACGATGTATGTAGTTGGAAGAGACTTTTCATCTCATCTTGGAAAGTCTGGCCTTTTTATATTTGGCTTTACTACAGATGCATAGGTTATCTCATTAACTTACTGCATGGGGATGTGGACCGGTGACATCACTGATTAAAATGGCATAAAAAATGACAAGTATGTAAAAGAGTAACATGTCCTCTTTTAAAATATGCATGGGAGCTCAGAGGCTCAGGAAATGTGAAAAAAAAATAGAAAAAGACCACACAGTCCAACTCTGATATTTAACAGAAGAGAAAGGTGCAACGCTTGGATGAGAAGACTCGGAGTCACAGCTGAGACATCCGGATTAGGACTCGCCTTCCCATCAACTAGCCCTTAGGCAGCATTCATTCCACTCAGATCCGTGTGCGAGGGAATGAACTCTTCTTTGCAACGTATTGTTTTCCCATTTTCTCCTCAGAAAATTATATCCATCAGGAAGAGTATTGGGTAGTGGGAGCTTGCCCCAGGTCACTGAATATTTTTCTCGGAAATGAATACCAATGGGAGGGGCCGCTGTCCCTCTACTCTGCTATTTTACATGATGTCATTAGCCAACGGCTGCTTCGGTAATCGACCGTCAGTGAATAGGAGCACAGACGAGGAAGGCACTTACTTGATGGAGGCTTGTAGCTTCTCGCACAGAACAGTGAGCACAGAGACAAGGTCGTCACAGAGAGCCTCGACGGTCGACCCTTCGAACAGAGGAGGTCATAGGCATTAGACATGGGCAGGGAAGTGGGAGCTCCCCCAACAGCCGTTCCCATCCTCCACTGTGGATGTTTTCAGGACTGAGAAGATGATTATCAGAGACTGAGCTTCCTTAGGCCACCAAAATGTAATGTATTCTAAATATAGTAATTATTCCTTTCCAAAATAAAACACTCAATAGATAGTCCAGAAGGAAAACAGATGGTTTCTTATAAAATTCATTCACACGTCATTAAAGGATATTTGGTTAAAAAACCACACAGTGACAGTGATTTTCTCAATATTTAGGCCAGTGGACTATACATGCATCCCTTACTCTTATTCTGATTTCTTGATTTTCTGGGTTTGCTGAGAATTGTACCCCAAAGAGATGAAATAGGGCAGCATGGGAGAAAGGGGGGGTTTTCGAACCAGGAAGCTAGACAAAGAGGGCAAAACAACGTGGTCACCATCTTCACCTCTTTTAACTATTTGTCCAGCATCCTCAGAGCATACGGCCTTAATGGAGCAACGGCCAATGTCAGAAAAGAAAAAAAAATAACCAAACATGTTCATGCCCAGGAACTGGCAACAAAACTTCCGCAGGAGCAGTGGAGTGTACGGAAAGAGGCTGACATCTGGATTCTGCCCGAGCACTGGTCCACGACTTGCGGGATTGCATAAGCTTGAGTCGGCTCAGTTTTCCTTTTAGCAAAATGAGGTAAGTAATACCAGTGACCCAGACTAATGGATCAAGTGAGGTAACAAGTGGAGGCATTTGTTTTTATTAATAAAAACCTATAAAGATCTATACAAATGTGGCTATTTGATGAACGTATAAATGAATGTATGAATGCCCATGAAGTCAAGGAAAAGGGAGGGAAAAATGGCAAGAGTGTGAGAAAGAAAATAAAAGTAAAGTTGGGATAGGGCAGGGGAACGAGAAATGGCTGATCTTCAGCATTTACGATCTTAAATTCAGGAAATAAATGAGATATGGTAAGGTGCAATGATAAAATGTAGTTTAAAATCAATAAAACCCGTAAGTAGTCCTTAAACTCAATTTTAGATAAATTTCAAATGAGCCCATCAATTTTCTACTAACATATTTTTTAAAGATGTATCTTTGACCAAGAAGACTTTGACCTCCTTTTTGGTTTATAAAATCATTCTGTATTCAAGGGAAGATTTTATGGGAACTGCAATCGACAGAAGGAAAGAGGGGTAGAAGAAGATGTTGGAACTTTTCATGGGGAGCATTAAAAGGTGAAAAGATTCTGTAGCACTTCTGGTCCACAGCCCAAGAATATAGCAAGATGTGACTACAACAATACATTGAAGCAATGCTTTAAAAAAATGACTTGAGATACTTTTCTTTCTCGAAGCTTCCATGTACTCCTTTTCTCCTAATTGTGGCTGCTTGGCTCTCTCACCCTTTCATTCCTTCTCTTTTTCATCTTCTCTCTGTTCCACCCCTTCTCCCTATCGTTAACTGGCAAAAATATCCCCCCCCAAAACCAGTTTTTCCAATATTTTTAAAATTACTGAAAGAAATCTGAAATAAAACTTACATTTCCATTTTTAATCAGATGATTTGAATTTTTATCTCTTTCAGAAAACAATGCTACCAAACATTTTTTTTAAAAAATCGAACTGCTTATCAATTATATGTGGACTTCTATTTTTTCTTTCCCTGTGGGTCAGAATGAAAGTTCCTTACCTTGATTTCTGTCTTTCTGCAAGATTCCTAGTGAGGGAACTCATTTTTCATGTTAAAAAACTGGTACTTCACAAACATACTTCAAATGCAATAGCACTTTGTACCAGTCAGGTTTCCACAACCCTCTATCCATTCCCATTTTAACAATTAATAAACCTGATTTCACAAAGACTGAGGTTAACTAAAAAACCAGCCTCCAACAGGAAGGTCTACAAAGAGTTCATTTCCCTCACACGGTTGGAACAGGAATAGGTGTGGCTGGCACGAACAGGAGGAAGATGACACAGCTGGTTCAACTGTACCACGCAAGGCGAAGCTAAGCAGAAGCTCCAAGGGAGTGGTGAGCTATCCTGAGAGCTTCCTCATCTCCACACCCCGACACCAAGCACAAAGGAGGCATTCCCATTACCTGCTTTTTACACTTAACTAACAAAAATCAAATTCAGTACCTTGACTCCTGAATTCCTGTGGGACGTCTGGGTTTTCAATTATCTAGTGAAGGAGACACACGCAGGACAATTAGTAGATTCAGGCAAGAAAAATCCAGACTCTTAAACAATGGAAAATTCTCAGAAACAAAATGTCATTTTGAGTGCGCTGGGCTCAGCTAGCTCACCTAAGTTCACCCTCCAGGTCCTGATAGCATTTCACTATTCATGGTATTTATGAAAAGACATGTCTGGAACTGAGCTCATCAGTTGCAAAAATAATTCATTCAAGAGTCCGGAAACTTCCTGGGAGTTTAAGCCTTGTGGTACACTTTATTGTTCCAGGGTGCTGAGCTGTGGCTGGGGGCTATAACCTAAGTAGCTGAGCTACCTCTGCATAGACAGGAATATTTCCCAGGGTCACAGGACACACTCTGATGGGCACCTAGAGAATACAGACTCTTAGTCATAGTGATCAGGTTCCTGGACTTCAAAATCCAGGTGCAAAGATGACTGCTGGTCAGAAGCACCAGCTTCCTGTTTGATAGGGGGAGCATATTAACTTTCAACTGTCTGATCAGACCAACCACTCTAGGCTGCTGCTTGGTAGATCCAGAACTATCAAGGGAAAGACAGAACCTTGCAGGTAGGGGGAACAGGAAGGGAAAGATATTTACCAACAGTTAGACTGACTTCCCATTGCAGGGAGAATTCAGTGACTACAGAGCCCCCCACCTCTTAGTACTGGGAGGTAGTAAGAGGGCATTTTCATGCTAATCACCTACCAGACACATAAATCATCCCATGGCACTGTTTTTTTAAAATTTGTTTATAGGCATGTATTTCTTCTATTCTCTCTTCATTAATTTGCAAGCTCAGCTGCTTCCACACATTCTTTGTGAAATGCTATGTCAGTGTCTACAGCTCAGCACACGGCAAAATACAAGTTAAAAACATTTTCTGGAAGAAACACATCTCAATCATTTTTAAGGACAGGAGAAACACCACCACCTACCCGTCCCCACACCCAAGTAGCATTTTTTCTTTTCAAAGTGAGTAAATTTTACTTTAGCAATGGCTTTTGTATTTAAATAATTCAATGATAAAGCTTGATAATAACGTGGGGTTTCTGAGGATGCAAAATTAAGTTGCATAATCTGTACTGGGAAGTGGGGTGGGATGTGAGTAGACAGTAGGTTGAAGGTAGAGTTCATGCTAATGCTTTTGGCATTCTAGATTAAATTTCTTTCCTTATATTTAAGTCTCCCTAAGGCTGAGATGGCCTGCAATGGCCAGTGGTGGATCATGCTACACACCGCACATTGTCCCCACTGAAAGGTAAGTGTCCCTCTATGGGAGAACACATAGTCCCCTCGGAGGGAACCTCACTATTCCTATGGACCATTCTCCTTTAATAGCTTTTTAAAAATGGTCATTCTTAGGTGGCAAGACTTAGTCTTTCTAGTAGACATCACAAGTACTCAAATATTAGCATACTGAGAACTGTGTCTTTCTGGGACATGGAAACATCTCCAGGGACTGCATGAGTAATAGAAAGGAAATAACAGGAGACACTAATTTTCTACCTAGTCTGGGATCTTGCCTCCGGTTGGGTGAGTCCAGATGGTCAGTGATGAGCAGGACCAGAGGCTGATTCGCCACACAGTACACAGGACACAGGCAGGTAGCCCCTGGGTTTGAGCCTGCCCTCTACAAGAGCAACATGAGCTGAAAGGCTGAGCCATTTGAAACTTGAAACCCTCCCAACTTAAAAATTTAAATATAAGATTAAATGACTAATATAATTGAAATCACTTTGAAACTACAAAGTTTTATTTAAATATTTCATCTCAAAACATTAAGATATCATTACCATTACAGTATTTCATCATGTTGCCACTTAGCAAAGATTAAATATTACTGTATGTTAAATATGAAGATTCTCAGCAACTTAGGTTCACTTCCATTAAGAACATTTTTTTCTCTTACATGTTTTCTACTTATAGATTTGACTTTCTTTTAAACTAATATTGCCACACCACAATATTTAAATGCTAGCATAAATAATTTTAACAAAGGTTATGCTAATATAATAAAAACACCTAAAATTATAATAATTACTTTTTTAATAGAAAGTTGGCCTTTGGATATAGCAAACAGAGAAGGAAAAATCAGTATTAATTTTGATCTGATTAGTGTTGTCATTTTTTCAACACTGGCTGCCAGAACTCATATTAATAACCTAGGCCGGGATTCAGGAGACCAGGGACTTAGTTCTGGCTTTTTCACTGATAAGCTCATTAGTTTCAGATTTCAGTTCCACCTCCCTGGGCTTTGTCTTCCTCATTTCCTTTTATGAGAAATAAAAGAATTTGACCAGATACTCTCAAAAGTTCCACTCAACTCCATGTTTTTCTAAAAATTACATTATTATTGAAGTCATTATTATTGAAGTTAAAATATAGAAATATGTGAAGTTAAACATGGAATCTTAATTTCTATAAAATTAATTTCTAAGTTATTTCAGACTGCCACTGAGATGTCCTATTCTAAAAAATAATACAGTGTTCACTTCAGAATATTTCTTGTAGATTTTAAAAGAACTTTAAACTGAATTATTACAGAGGCTGATATAAAAAAAAAAACAATTTTAAAGAGGAATCATCTCCTCATTAACATTCCCAGAAGATAATTTATACAAGAAACCAATTACATTTACATTTTCCCAGGAACGCTCATTTTAGACAATCTGTTGGAGTTTAGAGCAAAAGCTCCCCTAGGCTTTGATGCCAGAAAGAAGACAAATCCAGCTTTACCCTGACGGCACCATCAGGGGAAGGAGACCTTTAGCCACGATCTTTTAGTTAACAAAAAAACCCACATATACCAAACCTCAAAGCATGTAATTAATTTTGAATTTACTCCTGGTATTTGTTAATATGTCACAAGATTTCTATATAATTTTTTTTAATCTGAGAATTTTTAAAAATGATTTACAAAACATGTTTTACAAAGAATTTTAAAATGACTAAAAAAATACAGAAACTGTAAGGAAAAACAATTCTCAAAGCTTTGGAGTGAAACAGGTAAATACATATTTAAGGAGCTTAATTTATATAAATAAACGTTCTTCCAAACCAAGCCAGCCCTTCCTGTTGTTTCAGTTGGGAGCAGCCCTGGCAGGGGGTGGGGGTGGGGGACATGTGGAGTGGGGGATTATGTAGGATGTGGGACACGCAACATGCAGTGATACACGGAGACAATGGCACGACTGACGAATGTGTGGACATCGCAAGGCTCACCGTATTCTCCTGCCTTTGTCGTAACTGTAAAGTCAAGTCACTCAGCATTTGACTGAGAGTTGCCCGCACAGCAGTGTTTATACTACGCTGGTGACAGCTACATGTGTATGTCTCAATGCACACCTGGTAAAGAAATAAGATAGCAACATACACACTCCATAGACAGCAGTTCATTACCAACATGCTTTGGAATTAACCAGAGAGGATATGAAATCCCTGTAAGTAGAAAGTCAGCCTGATTTCGAACTAGTTATCCACAGGTCCTACATGTATTTGAAATCCCCAGGCATTTATGTTTTGACCACGTAGGAAAAGTATTATTTCCCTAAAGATTATCCCTCTCAGAAGCTTATTCTTCTGAGCACCAGAGAATGCAACTTAGTGGATTTTAGATAAGCCAAATAACTTATTAACCACTGAGTTCTGAGATATGGGGAGAGGGTTAGCGAAACCCTGTCTTCTGCTCTATAAACAAGTTTGACCTCGGATGAACTCTCTCCCTCACTGTTCTCCTGCAGACTTGATAAAGGTGGCCGTGAGCTGTGCTACTGGGCAGCACGGCTTACAGGAAAACATCCCCTGATTACTAAGCTGTATCTGAACTGGGGAAGCTGTGAATGAACTTTAAAATCTGGTGAAGAGGCACAGGTCTGAGGCTCCCTGAGTGACTCTTGTCATTGTCACGTCCTCTGAGGGAGCTCTGCAAGCTCTGCTTGTGAAGGTGTAGAGAAACTGGTTCCTACACACAGAGGCCCTTGAATAACACAGGTTTGAGTTTCTTGGGTACACTTACATATGAATTTTTTTAAACTTACGGTACTGATAAATATAGTGTAGTACTATAAATGTATTTTCTCTTCCTTATGATTTTTATTAACATTTTCTTTCTCTGGCTTACTTTATTGTAAGAATATAGTATATAATACATATAACAGAAAATATGTGTTAACTAATGTTTACGTTATTGGTAAGGCTTCCATTCAATAGTAGGCTATTAGCAGTTAAGTTTTGGGGGAGTCAAAAGTTTGTACGTGGATTTCCTATTGCATGAGGGGGCAGTGCCCCTAACTTGTGTGTTGTTCAAGGGTCAACTGTGGGTGAAACACGGGGCTCCTAGGGCAAGGTGACTGCTCTCATCTTCTTGCTCCTAAGCTGATATCTGAGAGCCAGAAACTACCCTCAGTGCTGGTGTGAGGCCTCCTGGGAAAAACAAATGCCTGCCATTGACCTGTATCTGCTCCCTGTCCTATATCCTGCCAAGGGAATATAATGCCAGTTGTGGTCTATTTGGGTCTTGTGAGTCTGAATGTCCAGTGGAACCTGAGGAGGCTCCCTGATGGCTACAGCCTGGAGAAATCCCAACTTGAGGGAAAAAGAAAAATCTCACTTGAAGATGATGATGCTCAGTGACATGATTTTCCAGATTTTACTGCCCCTAACTTCTCTGAAAGGTATAGGGATGGGCCTGACAACAAACACGTGCTTTAAACTGGCCCATTTTTTCTCCCCATAAGGTGTGCTACCTTCCCACTTTACCAAGTGTATTTAGACTCACAAAAAAGAAAAGAAGAGGTGCAGGGTACCTAAATTATTTTTCTAGGAATAACTCCAAGATGATCTACATCGAAAATACCGGTCCTCACCTAAATGGCGAATGGAATCTGATGACCGATAACTGAGATGGAGACAGACTAAATGGCAACCTTTGTTGCTACTAAGGCTTGAGCTAGCGTTTCCACCAAGCCTCACTATAATCACCTTTCTGGTAAAATTAACTAGGTAAAAGTAAATATTTTCTAACAGTGTAATTTATCTCCTATTGAATGCTTACTATTCTAAAAGAGTATTTAAAACTTAAAAGTTTATTGGAAGCTGGTTTGGATTTATTCACTTTAAGTGAAAAAAGTAAGACCAAATTCCAAAATATTTATTTTTCAGACTACCATTCAGGGCATGTTAATTTCAAATTCATTTTCTCAAGTGATCATGGATTTTAATGTACTTGAAGGTACCATTTACACATACTTAGAAAAAAAGTGTTTTAATCCGGAAAGGCCTTTACTTTTGCATGTGACAAAATGGTTTAAAAGCCTTGAAAATATGCCTAAATGAATGCAATGTCTCACTTTGATGAAACCAAATTCTCTACAGTTTAATTAGGTACTCTAGTGCTATTATTACATCAAAATCCAAGTTTTCTTTAAATCTTACATTTTCCCAGGAAATCTTTATAATCATTAATCTTTCAAGTCTCTAAGCTTAAATTGCAGGAGAAACGTGAAGTCTAGAAGCATTCAGGATAAAAGAGTAGCTATTTTGAGAGCTGAACTACACACTTTATATTAATAGAAACACAATTCTGCTGAACACTAAGAGCCATAGCTGCTACGAAACCTTCCTTTAAAAATCACATCAGTCACTTTAGACCCATGAAAGAAAGCACACATGAGGGACTGGATTTTAAGCAACACAAACAGTGTGCTGTATACAGGCACCTTCCCAAATACCAAATGGACTTCTTCCACTTTGAATGTCCCCACCACTCTCAGGGGTTAGAGGAATAACAGTGGAGGTGACTTATTGCAGGAGGCATCTTATTAAGGGAAAGGGTAAATATGTTTACTCTGCTTTAAAAAAGAAAGGATTAATCTAAAAAGCTCATCTCGCCAAAATTGGGAGTATAAATACTGCATGTGAAAAAGGGTATCTTTTTAAATATAAAAATGAGCATGTGTGTAATAATCTCACTACCCAGAAAGAAATGCTTTCAGCTATCCTGACATCTTCTAAAGAAAAGTTTCTTACACTTACCATAATAATAATAAATCGGTAAAAGGGTAAGGGTCATTGGACTAGGGATTCAATGATAAAGCTGACCACTGTATTAAAGGTTGATGATTTCTTACTTTGTGAATGTTCTTTTTTTTCTACTATGGGGCAGTGCTAAAATGAGCACATTGAATCAGAGAAGCCAAGAGAATACCAAGTCCAAATGCAGGCTGAGTTTCTGGGAAAGGGCTCATCAATTTCTTCTTTTCATATCTCCAAGGTCACTTCTACATCCCATGCCCTTTGCTTTCGTAGTGTAGAATTGACACTAAAAAGCCTCAGTCCTGGACCTCTGCCTGAGGCTCAAAGGACCAAGTTCAATACCTTGTGAAAAGCCACAGGCCCCTGATCGTCAGGGAATGCACGAAGACACAGGGCAGTGAGGACTTTCGTAATGGACATTTTGATCATTTCATGCATTTGTGGACATCCAGCTTTACGGCATGCTAAACACAACTGAGAGCAAAAACAAACTGTTAGTGAAGCAAAATAAACCCAACAGCAGAATGAAAAGAACAAAAAACCCAAGTCTGCAAAGCCAGTCATAGCGATAAAAGCTTTATGTCATCGAGTAAGTAGACTGATAAATAACAGTACTAGGTTACACCCAGGGTGGAATCACTATTATTACAGATGAAGGAGCAAAGTGAAAGGTAGCAGTGAGTCAATATTGGTCAAAGTGATAAATTTTAAAACAGCTGCCACAATAGCAATTTGCTTACCTTTGCAAAATGCATATGAGCTTCACTTTGTTAAACTGAACATTTACCTTCTCTTTCCTATCTGAATGGGATTAGGGGCGCATCTGAATGATGGTGAGTAGTAAGTTCCATAAAGAGAAGAGCTAGCAGGTTTCCAATTGGAACATTTTACGGAGATAAAAATAATTTATCTCCACAAAAAGAAAAAGGATTTGAGATTAAGCTACAAGAAAGAACTGTCTTTTATACAGGGAAGACTATGAATGCTTCCTGATCACATTAGAACCAAAGGAAATTTTGATTAACACTCCAAGTCTAAACAATATGTTGAATCACAATTTGACAACTCAGTGACCTGGCTGATTCCAGATGAACAGCAGTAATAGGTGGGTGTGTAACAGGAGGCACTTCAGGAAACAGGTCCCGCTGATGCAAACGCACAGGCGTGCACACATTGGGTGAACCCAAAGTCTGAGCATCGTGGTCAGGTAGGGAAATTTGCTGGTTTTCCTTTTGGATCTCACTTAAAATGAAAGTCTTAAAGCACCCGGGCATACACGGAAAACTCTGATTGTCACTTTCCTCTTCCTTGTCCACGTTCTCCTTGGCTTCACTGACATATTAAATTGGATTAGGACACCTCAACCCATCAATTCCTGCACCTTCTCAGGCACAACCTTCTGCTGGGTCTACACAGATTCGACTGAACTCCAGCATCTGCCCTCTGAATCAGCCCAAAAGAAAGTAGAGAGAACCTCTGCATTGCTCTGTGTGTCTTCTGATTCCAAATAAGTTCTTCAAGAGACATGCAAGTCAGAGATTAAAGAGAAGTGCGGAAATTTCTTGCAGAACAACTAGGTTGCTCAAAGCCCATCTGGCAGTAAATATCCAAAGGAAAAAAATCTCAGAGGAGTCAAACCAGAGTCAGTAAAGAGACTGGCCCACAAAGAAGAAAAGAAAAGGGTTTCCAGAAGGAAAAGTGGAGAAAGAAATGGGATTTCCTTACTCTAGTGGCCTCGGCTAGTTTGAGACCATAGTCTGGCCTCTTCTGGCCACTTCTCTTGCCAGGAGGTAGGGTGACTCCTTCCAGCTTTATAGAGAATATAACAAATAAGATGCTTCCCAGAAAAATGGCTTAGGCCATCTGTGTACTTTTCTCCTGGATTGTATCTGGACACTATCTTCTCCTTAATTGTAGAGTACTTTATTTGAGGTATGTCTCAGAAATAATGGAACTAAAAAAAAGGTGCCACTGAATGTTTCAAGAATTGTAAGACATCTCAATTTAAAAAATATTTTAATGACAACTAGAATCATTAAATTGAAATCTTTGGCAGCAGGTCTTGACTTCATTGTTTTTGAAGCTCCATGGGGTAACAAGTGGAACTAAATGAAACTGAAGTCCAGATGCCCTGATGGTACCATAATGCTCAGAAAAAATAAACTGGGTATCAGTATAGAAAGATACCCAAGAAAGTGGCATATGCCTAATGGTCACTTGAATCTATGGTCACAAACAAAGGTAAAATTCATCAATATTTCTCTTGATGTGTAAAAACACCATGGAGCCATTACCAAATTAAATGCCTTGGTCAAGGTCCCAGGAGGGTAGGACTCCTAAGACTTTCAGCCGGTTGCCAACATTATTATGACAAGATTCTACTGACATTTTCTAAGATGGAGGTTACCAGGAAGCAATAGGGTACCGTGGTCAACAGCACATGTTTGAGATGTAAAGAGTGGATTTGAATGTCTAGCTACTGAACCTTGGATAAGCAAATTAACCTCACTTTCCTTGGGATTCTTTATCTAGTTTGGCTGTGGTAAAGATTAAAAGATGCTGTATGAAAAATGCTGCTATTGATACGCCCTCAGGACTCAACTGTTAGTAGTTACTATTATTAACTAGTGTTTTGGAATTGAGCAGTGGGTGGATTGATGACATGACAGAGGAAGGTCCCTGGAAGAGTCTTAAAGAATGAAAAAATGGTCTTTGAGACAGACTTCGCTTAACCGGACAGCATGCCACGAAATCAAAGACTAGAAGTTTCCTGTAAGTCAAAACGATCAAACCAGAAAGTACACATTTACAAATTAGACTTTCTCACTTTGAGAAAATCCCATAAAGGAATCTTTAACAGGCACGAGAATATACCTCAAATCTTTTTAGTGAAACAAGGTCATTAACCATCTTCAAATCAGCTTCATAGAGCTTCTGGTTACAGCACCACCTCTTCCTTAACCCTAAGACCCAGGCAACTGTTATTCCCATGGCTTTTCCTCTGTTAGAATAACTAACTTTGGAAAGCTCAACATATCTACCTATTTGGGTATTGTAGAAAGAGATATCTTGGGCCTAGTTTTCAATCAATAAAGAGAAGAATTATGTATCCATAAGGGAATTTTAGAAATGATAATTCATAAAACCAGACAAAAACACATGGGATATTTCATAATTCTCCATTTCTAAATTTGGTGATTATTTCTAATTCCTCCTGTATCGCGGAAGACCCTGCACTGAAAAAACTTTCATTATTGCAGTTTAATTAAGCAAGTTAAGTTAGGCACACATGAATGAAGGCTGCTGCCCTCTTATTTACATTTTAAATGCTTAATGATTCTTGTACAGTTTCAGCAGTACCTTGGGAAAAATAGCCTCATTTTTCATACTTAAGTACAGGTCCCATTTCCTGATCAACAGATCTCAGGCTAAGCACTATTCTTGGTAATGGTCAATGCAGACCAGAGTATGAGAGAGAAGAATGTCTGAATCCTTTCCTAACATTCCCACAGCAGTTTTAAATGGTTCACTTTAAGGTATATTTTTAAATAAATTATTTCCCTAGCTATATTAAAGGTGACAATAGGAGAAAAGGTCATTTTTTTAAGTTAAAGACTTATCTTTATGAAACGTTCAGATACAACCAAGAATGCTTCCTGGAGCTAACGGGTAGTTTGAGGCTGAAATATCCTGCTTTAAAAATAGAGATGCAGATTTTCAAAGACTAACTTAGCAGGTGAAAAGCCCTTGAGCCATTATCATTGGGTTTCAGTAAGTCTACAGAACACTATTCTTTTTTGTGGGAGTATAACTCTCTTTTTGGTGACAAAAAAGCTTTTCTTAAGTGATTTCTATGATGAAAGCCCAAAGGCTGTAAGTTATTTTGCAAATTCAAAAAGGCAGATAAAATGAAGGCCTGTAAGAAAGATGTTCATTCCTATCTCATATATCTGATGTAAACAATGATTTCAGATGATTCTACTATTATCCTTTCTTAAACTACCTATACATTATTCATTCAATAATCTAATATTTATAACTACTGCTCCATGTACTTACATTTATAAGTTGTTGTTATGCTATTCATATAAATAGATCTACTCCATGCTCTTCTTATGCCAGATTACATAAATATGGATTGAGGAGGGGCACTTCCCCTCTTTTCTAAAGGCTGACCCTGTGTCTTATTGGTGCAAACACACGCTCAAAGGAACAGTGCAATAGCCCTGTAGCAGAATCAACTGTTAAAGCACTTGAGAAACACACTTGATATATAGCGACTACTGAAAAACGGGAAGGGGAAAGTGTGGAGGTGATTTGGCAGGAGAAGATGAAAGGCAAGAGGGATTAGAAGAATCAAAAGCTTGTACACATTGGGGGGTCGCCATCGAGAGGATGCTGCTGCTAGGTGGGGACTCCATACTTTCTGGGGAGGCCTGATGAGCCACGGCAGAGGCAAGGCAGCTGTCACCTGGGTGTTAGCCGCACATGATCTTCAGATCTCATTTTAATGAGATCATGCCATATTTACTTGTGGCAGTGCTTCTCAAGCTTTAATGTGCATATGACTCATAGGGGGAATCTGATAAGACAGATTCATCAGTCTGGGTCGGGGCCTGAAGGGCTGCCCATGCATTTGGTGGGTGGACCACACTTGAGGTCTCAGAGCACAACAGTGGATTTAGACACGGCTTTACAACAAAGCTTGGCTGCAGGGAACAGTAGCTACCAGAGCAGTGATTCTCAACTTGACTTCTACTGTAGAATCATAGGGGGGTAGGTGGGCTTTTACACAATTTGTACGCCTAGATCCCTCCAAGACCAAAAACTCAGAAATTCTGGGGCAACCCTAGGCTTCTTACCTGTGCTAACACTTTCTAGGTGATTCTAACGTGCAGACTTCGATGAGAAGCACGGACTTAGAAGTAAGGACTCCAAAGCTTTGCCACTGTAAGTATCCCAGAGGTCAGGAGAGTAAAGAGGAAAGGTCAAAGTTTAATCAAGTAACGACTAAAAATAGTCAACCTTCTACAGGAACCTGGGCAACCTTTGGTTAAGCCTGTCTCCTGTCCCAACCTTCAATCACTGTCAGTTGTAAGCGGAGGCATTAGACTAAATAAAGAGATGTATTTTAAAGATAAAAGGCAAGATGAGTTTAATTTCAGCATTGCGTCTGCAGGGTGCTCGTGCCTGAACATGGTTTGTGATGAGGGAAGCGCGGCCCCCAAGGGTGGGCCCTCCACTAGAGCTGATGACAGCATGTGCGGCAGGTGTCCCGACTGAAAGCTCGGTCACCCACTGGCCTTGCATTCTGATTAGATCACTTCCTAAAGCCTGACTTTTGGAAAGTTAGCGAACCTCTCTCCATCTCATCTTACTTACCTGTAAAATATGGATAACAATATTCCTGCTTCATGTATTGTTATGTGGGTTATAGGGTTTAACACAGGTAGCATTCTTAGAATAGTGCCCGGCAGAGGGTAAATGCTAAATACATATCAGATGTAGCTACAGGACACGGTCTCTGAGTATATATACTCGTCTCTTGCCAGAACAAGTGATGTTGTATGTTTCTGAGGCTCCTCAGAATTACTGACTCTGAGAGGAAATGGCTGCAGAGAGCCCAGAGCGAGAGCTAAGCCTGGAAGAATTGTGTTGAGTTGCAGCCTTGTCTGATGAATAAAGGCCCACTGATCTCACCAGCAGGAGGAACACTCTCCAGGGTGTGTCTCTTGGTGGCTTTTTGATCGGTGCTGGATAGAGTGGCCTCCTGGCCCGGGCACCTGTAGTGCTCGTCACGCTCACAGATCGCTCGGCCTCCCTCGGTCGACTGGCATGTAAATGTCCTTATCCACGGACTGGCCAGGCAGGAGAGCGGGATTCTTCCTCCTTTGAAGATGATGTCCATGCCAGGTCCAGAGGGGCCATTCTGCACCTTGCCATTTATCAAAAGAGCTTTGAAGTGGTGACTCTTGTGGTCATTAAAAAGCAGCCTCCCTATCCCCGCTGTGCTGGAGAATCTTCCAGAATGTCCAGTCACCAGAGCAGATTGGTGGATCTCAAAGAGGCTCGGGAGAGGGACAGCCTAAATCCTAAGTCCTGCCACAGACAGGGAGGCAGAAGGATCTTCTTGTGAACCTAAAAGTATCTTCTGGGGGTCAGCACATTGCAAAGGAAAGGCCGCCACTATCAAGCACAGGATGAAAAGCTTATATTTAAGATCTTTACCAAGTTCTTCTGCCTTCAGAGAAACAGAGTCCCAGGCCTTTATCATGAACAACAAGTCAAAGCTACCACTGGAAGTAACAGGTTTTCCTAGGATGGTCTGACCCCTGCTTCATTACCTGCACACGGACAAACTCTTTTCCAACCAGGAAATCTCAGAGGGCTCAGGCAGGGTGAGAAGGGGAAGTGAGCTTGTTACTCTTCTCTCGGGAAGCTGACCCATCGATAACCCATCCTTTCAGGGTCATGGCCATAACATTACTGAGTGGTAACTTGGACATCATCATCAACCTGGAGTTCCATAATAGCACTGACTAAGCATTTACTGTGTGGCCAGACCTGCACAGAAAGCTATTTACATGGATTCTATTTTTCTTGCCCAACTGGCACAACCACACTGTGGGATTGGTTCTGTTAGCACTGCTTTTGCAGAGAACTGCCAAAAGCCAGGGCGGTCTCCAAGGCAACACGCTGGGGGCGGCTGAGCTGCATTTACACCTGAACGTGGCACTCCAGAGGCCCTGCTTTTACCTCCAAGCTGCAGGCCTTTATCTTTATGTCTCTCTTGGGCTGAGATTTTCTTCAAAAACAAAATAGTTTTCTTTTTCCTATCTAGGTTTTGGTAGAGACAGCCATGCTTTGCTGTTTCACTCTACCTGGACAGGACTGCCGAGTCCTTACTCTGGTGCCCCAGTAATCCTCAGGGAACATCCGTGACCTGTGTGGTCCACGGCAGTACGTTTCAAGTGTTCAGGAATTATGTCCCCAGTCTTTCAAATTCTTATTCAAACACTGGTTCCTGTGAGGATGATAAAGGCAACCTATTCCTCCTCTCCAGGGACAGCTAGGGCTTCCTGGTGGCCCTCTCCCCAATTTAGGTTCTGTAACAACCTGTGCCTTCTACCACCAGCCCCCCAGGGGGACCTGCTGAACAGTGACATGCTGCACTTCCTTTCTGGTCCTTCACACCGCAAAGGACTAATAAGTCTGCCTCTTACACGTCATCCTTGTTTCTTGCTGTGATCAAAAACTACATTTGTCATTTTAAAAGCAATAGGGTATCTAAAATAGTCAAGTTCTGAGAAACAGTGAGTAGAATGGTGATTGCCAAGGGCTAGAAGGGTAAACAGAGAGGTACTACTATTTAATGGGTGTAAAGTTTCAACTACATAAGACAAGTAAGTTCTAGAGATCTGCGCCACAACACGGTGCCTACAGGTAACGTTACTGTACTGCACCTAAATTTTGTTAAGAAGGTAGATCTCATTCTAAATGTTCTGACCACAGGGGGAAAAAAGTGAACTTGCAAATAATAAGAGTACTCACAGGTAGCACTTAAAATTCAATTTAAAATATATTGATAGCTATTCTCTTTCTTTACCTATACAGAGTAAAACATATAAATGCGTTAAATAAAAGTGTCCTTTCCACGCACATTAATACACAGTTGAGAGTTGATTTATATTGTAGTGAGAGGTCAGCTAACTATCTGCTTCTTTGTATTTTGATAGACACATAACAACGTTAGGTGTGCTCAATAATTCTTTCTTAATTTTCACCTTTTAATGGCACACAATTCCGTAAAAGCCCATGAACCAGCCAATAGAAATACTACCCACGTGAGGTGAGGGGTATGTTAATTAGCTTGATTGTGGTGACTGTGTCACAGCGTACACATGTATCAAAACTTTGAGTTGTACAGCTTAAATACACACATTTATTTGTCGATTATGCCTCAATAAAGACAAGGAAAAAGGATGAAAAAACAAAACCTGCCCAAAGTGCTTAGCATCTACTTGATATCCTCAGTAATGGTAATCATTGTTGTAAAAACAAAAATTCATGGGCACTAAGAGGCTTTCTTTTTCTCCATAATTTCAGAATGCAGAATAGCATTGCCTTGTTAAAGTCTGAATGCACACTCTTGTCAAAATATACAAATCCTAAAGACATTCTTTTAAAGAAATGGAAGAAAAAGTACTCCAAGTATATTAAAGTACAGTTTTGGAATGATGAGTTTTCCAAAAAGCAAAGGTTTACGCCAGACAGTCAAGAGGCCATGTGTTCTGTGGACACACTGCCGGAGTGCCAGCAGGCACTACTGCTCTAGGCTGCAGGACGGGGGGAAAGGGGGGCTTCCAATGACAGCTACAAAAGGCATTGATCAGGGTTAGGAGACAGGAGAGGAATTTAATCAGTAAGCATCTCTCTAAATCCATACTTGTTTTTTTTTAAAAAAAAGAATCAAATATTTTTCAATTAAACCTAGGGAAAACAGACTAAGAACGTAATCTGAGATGCAATGTGGCAAACTCGGGAGAACCAGTACTGTTATTTCCAGGATTAAAGCCCAAAGTCAAGCAACACAAAGCATGCAGAGCACCATGACTCAGGACGATGGACCACACAGCCTGCTTCCCACAGATCCAGTCCTTAGTGGAAATTCCCCACAGTCATGACCAGGGAAGGGCTCACCCCACTGCTGGGCTCTGCTCCACCCCAATATGTATGCCAGCTGGTCAAGCAGCTGTAAGCAAGCAGCACAAACGTGGGTGCACTTAGGGCTGGGGGAGACATGGGCACTCACCTCTGCGATCTTCAGCACAGCGCTGCCATTCAGGTCAAATGTTGGGGTGTAGGTTATGCAGAGTAAAACCTTTACAGACAAGGAAGTGAGGGAAGAAGGAAAAGAGAAGGGGTTAAACATTTAGAAAGTAATTTTTTTATTCCACATGGCTGCTGTGCAGTCTTGTTTATGACTCCTTCGTTCTTTGCTTTATTGAGTATGTTGCTATTCCACTCACTGATCTCTAATTAGTGGTCACACATTGTCCAATAAAATAGAGACAGATACTTTAAAAGAAAAGGCTGCTACCCTCACCCCAGAGAAGGACCACTGCAAGACAGGCCAGAAAGAGCATTCCTCAACAACTCCAGTGGGTCTGTTTAATAATATTGAAAACCAAATGGCCAACCTCAGGGCTGGGCACTATACGTGAATGACCTAAATTGCTTTTTAAATATGTGCCATTATTATTGTCTTCATTTTACTGATAAGGAAACTGATGCTCAGAACAATTAAATCAGCAGCCCAAGATCACTCAGGCAACAAGTTGTAGAGTTGAACTTTGACCCAAGTCATCTGACTCCATGCCTTGAACCACTTTGCAGTACTGTCTCTACTTCTTCCTAGACCCAAGCATCACTGTGCTTTTCTGTTCCTGTCCCCTTCCCCAATCCACAGGGGATTAGAGATTCTTTAATGGGCACCATCATCTTCCCTCCTGGAATTTCCCTCAGGATGCTGCCCAGGATTTCCTCATTAGTCCCAGGCTTCCCTTATTCCCCAAGATATCTAGGCAGCAATTTGGTGACATTTATAAGATCTTTAATGGCCATTAAAAATCTCACTTTCTACTTGTAGAGCTATTAGAGAACAGATCAATGAAAGCCTGTGGCATTTTAAGAATTGCTTCTAATTTCAAAGACGCCAGACTGTCCCCCATCCATTTGGCTTCTGACGCTGTGACTTTGCTTGCTGGTAGCCTCACACATCAAAGTGCGTGTTTCTGCTCCTTGGTCCCAAACCCAACAGCCATGTCCTGCCTGCACCTCGGCCTGTTGGTGGCAGCCTTCAGAGAATGTCTCTCCTCTGGTCATACCCAATTCATGCAAGAGCACTGAAGCCTAGCAAATTGAACGAACACAGGTTATATACTTCATCAGCACACTAAAAAGTACAATTGTGGATAGGACAAGAAATCTCTCCTAATATCTCCTTCTGAGTCACCAGCCAGGCCAATCCTTGGAGAGCAATATGAGATCTATCCAGAAGGTATCCAGCCATGTAATATGAAAAATAGAGACATTTATTGAAGAAGATACAAGAAACATTGTACATAGGATAATTATGCCTTAGTCCCCTTCAAAGTAGGCACCTTGGGACCTCACACAGTTCTTCCAGTTGCCATCAGTTGCCCAATTATATTTTGCTGAATCTCATTGACTATCTGAAATCTCTTCCCTTTAAAAGGTGATTTTAGTTTGGGGAAAAGCCGGAAGTCACAAGGCGCCAAAACTGGGCTGTAGTGGCGCTGAGTCACCTGGGTGATTTGATGTTTTGCCAAAAAAAACTCTTCATGAGATGCAATGCATGAGTAGGCACATTGTCATGATGAAGCTGCCAATCACCAGTTGCCTGTAACAGTGGCCTTCTGAATCATCTGAATAGTTTCCATGGAGGAATATTCAAGTTCAATGCAAAATTTGATGCAGATTCATTGCTCTACTTGCTCTGTCATTCTGAATGTGACGGCCACACAGTACCTATGCTCACTCAATGGCATCTGCCAACTCCACTGACTAGTACAGTGAAGGCATCACTGTTCATGCATACTCATTCCAGTCCACTCTCCTTGGCTGCCAGGTTACATCAGTGTTGGGCAAACTGTTCTCATTATATTAACAATGGCTGGAGTTTTTCTGGACAGACCTTGTATATATGTAATTAAAAAAGGAAAGAGGGGGAAGGGTTTGCCAAGGTTAGATAAGTTAACTGTGGTTCTGCTCCTCTGTTTAAGGTGCCTAATGCCCAAGTATCAACACTTGATAAAAATCATCCCAATGCCATGCTGGCTGGATGAGAGAGGTAATGGGAACAACTGCTCTATGGCCTCATAGGAAAAGGTTTTCTTTTGTTTAATGACTATCTTTGCAGGGTTTGGGTTTGATATGCAAGAAAACTGTGGACAGCGGAGTCAGCAGAAATGACCTGGGCAGAGTCACATCTTCTAATACCACTGTGTTGGTTGTACCTTTCCCAGAAACCCTTCTGTCCTTGACTCCTTCTACACTTATTCCTCATGTCACTCATTTAGTTGGCTTCTTTCAGGTCTCAAGTCAAATGTCACCCCCTCAGAAGCTGCCTTCCCCATCACCCTCTTTAACGTGGCCTCTATCCCATCTCTTTGTTTCATTTACTTCAGAGCATGTACCAGCCTCATAAACTCATACTTTGTTTACTTACTTATAATCTTCCCATTAGACTATAATATCCATTGAGCATCTGAAAGGCCCTCAGGCTTTCTTATATGATGCTTTCTTACTTTAGGATTTTACTGCTTCACACAACTTTTCTCTTTCTTGAGTGGTATTTTTTTCTCCCCCACCCCCATGTTTATGGCAGGCAGGTGGGAGGGAATGAGAAAACGGCTGGTAGAGGTGGCGGTCTGTGAGTGTGGGGAGGTGCATGGGTCCATTTGCGTTCTTGGCTTCATAGGTATTCACAAGACTGACAACTGACAATTCTTTACAATATGAAAATAATGATGGTTAATAATATTTCTTATAGGACTGACACCGACTTTCTACCTTCCATCCTGTGTACATTCATACCAAGTGCACAAAACTAGGTTTGAAATGAAACAATCAAAAACCCAACCTAGCTTTCTGTGAGCAAGAGCTGCTTTTTGGGGGCAGCGGCTGGAGGAAGTGGGAGCAGTGTCTACGGTGAAGTCTTCGGGAAGGGCACTGAGTGGGCAGTATTTGGTAATCAAGATTCTCAGGGAACGGGGGAGGCTCCACTCCCTCTGCCGCAGGAAAGCTGGGAAATGTACAGGGGGGCCTTGTGGCAAGAGTCTGCAGAAAACAGGCTCCCTGCACCCACCCAGCGCTGACTTTGTTCAAAAGATCTTTGAGGTAAGGCTTTCCACACCTGATGCCCGGCCACCAGTACCTAAAGCCTCACTAAGCGCTATGCAAAAACTAAGCACAACAAACGATGATGAAAAGAGAGTGACGCACAGTAATGAAGCCAGCTCCCTAGGCTCACGGTTTGTTGTGTTGGAAGCACAGCAGGTTTTAATTACAGGGCTGACAGTGCCCACGGTCCCCCATGACTCACAGATACAAAAGGGCACACAGTGTCTAGCAAGGATGATGCAGTGGACAGAAATGACTTGTCAAAAACGCTAAGTGGATAAACAGTTAATGTGCCCAGCACCTAGCAAGCATTAATTCACTGAATTAAAACACAGCCTGGGTGAAAGGAAACTTAGAGTGACAGCAAATTAATTTACAGGGTCTGACTTCCACTGCACATTGAGAGGGCAAACATTTTAAATTCACATTCTGAGCACGTTGGCCTCAAGGCAAACAGGAGCACCTAAATATCAAGGGCAATTCTATTAAAAACACACCCCTCACGGGGTCCTGAAATCATACTGACTACATTATCACTGAACAGCAGGCACGTGAGTGATAGATAGGCAGCATCTTGCAGTCTAGCTTGGCAACACTGCCTTTATAAATGAGCTAAGAGGATAGGAGAGAAAAAGGCCCAAAGTCTTCAGTTAAAGGGAAAAATCATTACAAAGGCCACACAATTCCCAATCACTAAAAAACAATAATTGAAGAGCTACTATGTGCAAAAAGCAACCCCACAATTTAAAATGTGTATAGAAAACCTGGATAAAAAAAGGGACTGGATAGGAGAAAATGAAGCTGATTTATTTTAAGAATTGGCACAAGTAGAAAGAATCTGGCAATTCAGCTATGCCAAAGAGAAGCCGTAAAGTGCTTAATCTCAGTGAAAAAGCATTTATGTGTAGAAAAAACAACAACATAGTTTATATAGGGTTTGGTACTGTCCAAGGTTGCAGGCATCCACCAGGGATCTTGGAACGCATTTCCCACATACAAGCAGTGGTGGGGACTCCTGTATATAATGACTTTGAAGATTAGAAGGTGTCATGACTGGAGAAGGGAGACTTCACCAATGAGATGACATATGAGCAAGGCTAGAGAGTGGGTTGGAATCTGACTGCGCATCAGTTTAAATGCCCTATGGTAAGTGTTTTGTGTGCATTATCTTAGGGCTAGTTAGGCCAACAAATTGCAGCAAAAACTAATTGTCCTGAGGCAAATTGGAAATCGAAGTGATAAAGCAGACACTTTGTAAGATGTCGATGAAGTTGAAGACAGATTCCAGTCATTCCAGTGGAAATGGACTGACTGGGGTGCGTTTGGCAAAGGGGTGCAAGGAATTCCCTAAGGAGAAGGCAATGGCCACTGCATTTGAAACCTGGGTATCATCCTACCATGGTTCTCCCCACCTGCTCTCTAATGTTCTACTCAGTCTGGCTAAAATCTCTCCTACCTCCCCCATCCCATGTGTTTCACGGAGCTTTATATTAGATATTGATAAAGTAACATATTTTGAGAACAATGATATCCCTTATTCAAAATGTATAATACAGATATTACTGCTACAGATGTGACAATCACAGAACAGGCAGAACATGTAAAAGGCTTTTTCTACAGCATTTATTTGGAGCAGTTTAGATATAATACTTAAATCTGTGTGTCCTCTCCATCCCCTTTGGATTCATAAGCTCCTTAGTATTGTTGCTGGGTCTGACTTGCTGACGCCTACCACATCTACAGCGCCTTGCTGGGCCCTGGGAAGCATGGGGAGTCCAGGCTCCACCCCTCCTAAGCACTGTCCACATGAGGAATCAACCTCAGGGAGTGTCAACAGTCAGGAGTCAGTGGGACTGTGCACCTATGTGCTTAGTTATTATTGTAAAATGTGGAGACAATGTTGAAAATTGTCCTAGGAATCTGAATGTCAGGTCTAGGTGACATGATTGGCTAAAGACCATTTTTGCAAACACACACTGAAGTTTCAGATGACCTGATAAGAGCAATCAGAGTTTAGTAAGCGTCCTTTCAGGATGTTCAGCCATCTGGTTGGACCTCACTCTGGACAGCGAGAAAACCACCTCCACTAACCACAGGGCATCTCCCACGAGACTTATGGGACATTCTCCTTGCCCGACATCCTCTGCTCTGCTCTGCTGAGAACCTATCTTTGACACTTAACATAGTAAATGCTAACTTGCCTAACATGTTTCAAAGATTTCATTTCTGCCAAAGTTCCAAATGAGTCCTTAGTGGGACCATTTCCAGGGAGTAAATGAGTGATTCTTGAACCTCCTGGACAGCAACTGCATGTCCACTTTATCTCTACTTATGTGCTGCATTACCCAAGCTCCCCTTTCTTTATGCAACAGATATTTACTGAGGTGTTACCAGGGGTCAGATCTGGCGCTAGGTGTTGGGCATAGTGTGAACAGAAAAGACCCTGATCCCCAATCCTGCAGGGCTAACACATGGTTTTGAAGACAGCCACAACATAAAGAATTATAATAAGTTGTTATGAGCATTATGATTGGAAAAATACACTGCACTCTGGGAGAGCTGACCAGGGTCCAGCGCACAGCACACTAGTTGTGACGCTGTGTTTGTCTTTTCTTGGAAGTCTTAATTTAATGTTTTCTAACACATATAATTAATAAATTCAACTCAGGAAAGAAGATGTGGGTTCCATCAAGAAGCAAGTTGACTTGGGGGAGTCATCTACCCAAAGGCACATTGAGGACATGGGGGCACATTGAACAAGTAAGGAATTCTTTTCCTCTTTCTTAAACTATTAAAATTATCTTAATTTATATGTGAGTGTTCCTGAGGTGACTGTAGTTTCATTTTTCCAATTATCAGATGCTATTTATAAGTCAAAACTAACAACATATCTACTAGAGCTCAGAAAAGTATCTAAAAATAGGAGTACAACCCACAGAAGGCCTTGTCTTCCCTGCATGGAGAAGAGCAGACTCTCTTGAATTCCTTAACGCCAGGCTCCTTTCAGACTCCAGCTCTGGTTCTGGCTGGAAGTTTAGCTTTGTTACTTAATGCATATTTCCTTCTGGTTTCTCATGTTTATTGGCTGGAAACTTCATAAAAAGAAAAGTAACTGCATAATTCCTTCTCTAGAAACATTCCAGTTCTTTTTTACTTTGTCAAAGTCAGCAGAAACCAGGACAAAATGCAGTGACAAGCCTTTCTCTTAGGTGCCAGGCATGGCCCACTTCTGTAGGTGCAGGCTTACAGAGTGAACAGTTGAAGGTGTCCCTGGGCCATGAAATAGAAACAGATTCCTTCCCTCCCCGTCCATGCACAAGCAACAAGGAGGGCTCAGTATTCTGCAGAATGGCAGGGTGTCTATTTTTAGAGCAGGGGCGGGGAGGTGTTCCAAAGTACACATCTATAGTTTCAAAGAACATTTTCTTATTATCTATTTTTAAAGTGTGGATGCCCAAGATAAGCATGGTTTCCATCAAAGTCCCTGTGCCTCAACACTGTAGACCTTTGGAGTCAAACAATTCTTTTTGTGGGGAACTTGTCCCATGCACTGTAGGACATTTAGCAGCATCCCCAGCCTCCACCATCTAGATGGCAGTGGCAGTCTCTCCCCGAGATGGGACAACCAAAAATGTCTCCAGAAATTTCCAAATGTCCTTGGGGGGACAAAATGGTCCCCAATTGAGAACCACTTTTTTAGATCATTTGTACCCCACATGCCTTGCAGATATAGCTGAGAACCTCCGCAACATTACTCCACTTCCAAAAGCCCCTGAGCTACACCCAGGCCTTCTGGGGTGGCTCTGAGACAAGCCACTGGTCCTTCGCCGTGCTCTAGAGGCCTTGGACTGATGGTAGCAATAGGTAGTTAAGCTACAACCCAAACTTTATTTAGATTCAAAACCAATAAACCAAATTATTGTATTGCCTAAAACTTCCATCACTCATCACTTAAATTGACTTACCTTAGGCTGAAGTAACAGATAATTAGAAATATCACTTCATCTGGCTCAAATTGCCCAAATTCTAGCAAATAGCTATTCTGAGAGACATTCTTAGTCAATAGAAGATTTGCCAGAGTTTCTGAGTACTACATTTGGAAAACATTTCAAATTACTCATTGGTTTAGGTCATGTCTCAGGTTCTTTTCTGGCCTTTATTAGTTGCCACTAGTAATAGGAATGATATTCATTGATTCATCAGATGTGCCCTTAGCACCTAATCCCAGGAAGTACTGTTACCAGTGATATCTGTAGAAAAAACATGTAAATATTAAAGTATAATGAACTTAGCCATTCACTTAAAAAATGAACCATTCTTATTTTTCCCTCTAAACCACCTCCTTTGGCAAACTCTCATAAACCTTATCTCTAATGAGAGGCCTCACAAATCTGTTTCTAAAGCCACAATTTCTCCCAAGTTTCAATCCTTAATTTCAGCTTCTAAATACTACAAATAAATATATACAATTTCACGAAAATCACATCGACTTCCCTACATCTATAATATCATAAATAACTAATACTTCTTCCTGCTCTAAAATTCTTAAGCATGCAACCATTAAAATTATACTTAAAGAAATACATACTGCCATGTGGGAAATGTTTATAATCTAAAGGTAAGTGAAAAGCAAAAAATAATATCTACACAATGATAGAACTGTAAACCCATGAATAGATGTGATTAGAAATGAATATACAAAATATGATTAGAATGAATATACACAAATCAGTCATGTTGATGGGATTTCCAATTAACTTTTTTTGATTTTGGGAAGCCTGGGATGTTAAACTCTTGTATTTCTTTACATTATTCTTTTAAAATATTATCATTCTTTAATATTTGATCATATGAACTCACACTATCTCTCTCCTAAGCTGGCCTTTTAAAAGCCATGATTCAGTCAGAAACTCTTGTTCCAAGTCCTGTAATCATCTTGGACTTTCTCTTTCCCTGAGCCTACCTACGTCACTGCCAGTCACCAGGTGCTCCTGTTCTCTCTGCAGATCAGCTCAGTGCAGTCAGCAGCACTTTTCTGCCCTCAGCTGAAGGGGCCCTTCTTATCACCTCCAACCTGGTTTAAGTCCTCAAGACCTCTTGCTTGGGAGCCTACAATAAGACATTTCACCAGTGCCTCTGACTTGGTTCTGATGATTCCAGACCATCCTGCAAATATTAAGAGGCTTCCTGCCTCTTCCCACCTCCCTCCCTTTCTAACACCCAGCTCTGGACATTCACTTTACTGCTGACTCTGAAGGGCCTCTGGCATCTCCTCCGTCCTCCCCTCCAGGGTTATCGCTCGCTATCTCTCAGGTACCCCAGTTTACAACCCCATGCTCCTCCCTATGTAGACTATAAACCCTTGTTACTGTTTTGTTTTTAATTCTACAGCGTTTTATACATAGTTGGTAATGCCTGAGTAAACCAGTGAAAATAAAGTCTAAAGGAAAACAAACTTAAAAGTATAATTAATTATCTTTTCTAGTGTAATCTATAACAAATTTATTTTGACCTAATCTCTCAGCTGAATTTTTAAGAAGTAAATTTCACCAGTATGTCCCAGGTAACACTTTCACTTTTTCTTTCTCTTTTCTTCCCTCAGACTTTCCCGGAATAGTCACCTTATCTCAGAGAGCCTCTACTCATGGATATACATGAGGCTTTTTGATGATTTTATAGTCAATGCTTAGAGACATGACCTATCAAGATCAAGTTTTTGAAGAGCTAAAGCCAACCTGATTCTCTATATGTTAAACATTTAATAATTAAAAAGCTCTTCTAGAATAACCAAATACTAATTCTGCTTAGGGGGGTGAAAAGGAAACTTACTGGCACAGATAAACAAGGCTGGGGGAGGTATTTTCTGCAGGCTGTGGGATTGTGGCTAACGGCTGGGAACTGAATATGGGTGGACAACTCATATGCAATAATTTACTAAATTCTTTTAAGCTACAATTCAACAGCAGTGAATACGATGAGGTCCTTTTTTAGGAATCAGAAATACTGTGAAATACACACTCTTCCATTCCTATAGAAGAAAATTACCCTGTTATGGGCTTAGAGGGAGGCAATAGGGGAACAAAAAGATAAGATGAAGAAACTCATAAAGCAATGGTAGTTCTAATGTTCTGGTCCATATTTTGAGCCCTGGGTATCCATTTTTTATTATACTACATACATGTATCCTTTGTCTAATAACTGTAACAAAACTGAGAGCCAACCCTGACCATGTGCCATGCATTGTTGTAAGCACTTCTTCTGTATTAACTCATTTAAAAATCCCTGCAACTCTAGGAGGTATGCATATCATTATTATTCACATTTTACAGGTCGGATAACTGAGGCATAGCTAAATTAAGTAACTTTCCTACAGTCAGCAAGCATTCTAGCTCCGGAAGCTGTGCTTTTACCACTCTGCTACCAGATATTTTGAAAAGAAGAAAAAGGACAAAGAAACCTTAAAATGACAGAGTCCGATGATTGTTTCTTAGGACAGTTATACCATGCCATTCTGCCACTCTTGCAGACACACTTGGTCGCTTAAATGTTCCTCAGTGAATTCCTATCTCCTGTAAGACATTTCTACCATCTCATTAGGTTTTGTTATTTTTCAGAAGCCATTATTACTCACACTGACCTTGCAGTTAACTCAAACACAAGTCTAGAAAGTTTTCTTCTCCATCTCTCCAAGACCACACATCCAGAGACCAGATCAACTCCCAGTTTTGCCACAAAGCCTTTCCAGAGACATTTAAATAGTTGAAAAAGCAATTCTGCTACCAACAACTGTGCGAGTCCCGCCAAATTACTGAACCATTCTGACTTCTATTTTCCCGTAAAAAGGAGGATCTGATGACGTGTAAGGTTGCTTCGGTTCTAAAGCCCAAATGCATGCCGGTCTTTCTGAATTTTGGACTCACGCGGATTTTTATCTATAATCACAACATGAGTTTCTTTTGTTTGCCATTTATCCTGGTGGGCCGCTGAAAACTACCACATGTGTTTCCCTCTCCTCTCCATTAGTCAATAACTGAATTAACAAGCAATTAGTAAACCACACGCCAGATGCTGTGCCAGGCACCAAAGGGATAAACACAATGCTAACAGCATGTAATTGTTTTTCACTTACTACCTAGAGAAATTCTGTAGTCATGCCTGAATCAAGAGTTTAGGACTAACTAGTTGGAGAGATTATAAGAGGGTTCCATCGGACAGGCCATCACAATAGATATGTGTAGAACAAAGGACTGAAAAAATTGGAGGCTCTTCCCACTCTTCTAAGAACTCCAAGACATCCACAGTAAATATGGAAGGCCTCTGCATCTGTATGTGCTGAACAGAAACCATGGAAAAATTTTAAAACACTTAGCAGAGTTGTTCTCAAATGTATTCAGCTGGTATGGCACTTGGAAATGGTGGTACATTAAAAAAAAGAAATTAATAGATAATGTGAAAATATCTTCATCTCAAAGTAATGCATAAACTATTTAAAGGAAAAGCACACTACTAAATTTTGTTTTCTTCTCACATTTTCATATGTTTTTACTATCAAATAGAGTCACACTAAAGAGTAAAGAAGCTTTAGAAAAAACAGTAAGAATTTTATCAGTGTGTATACAAAGTAGAAAGAAAAACTATCTTCAATCTTTACAGCAACAAGAGGGAGGGCTGTATGAGAACCAATTTCTTAGCAGAAACACATATTTTAGACACTTCCCTGCATTAACCGCAGAAATAGTATGTTTGTAACCATGACAGATCAACCTCCAACTGTACATTTGAAATTAAACATTTTTGAAACACTGGATTTTTCCTTAATCCTGGAGATGGCTGCAAATCTTTAACATGTCCTGGTAGCTTTAGACTAAGAAGGGATTTCATCTTGTTATGCGAAGGCAAGGCAGCTTAGCCATTTCACCCTCAAACTTTGCTAATGACCATCCCTCCCATAAATGGCCAAAATACGAGACTCTGCGATCAAAATACTATTGAGAAGGGATTTAAAAACAGTCCTTCCATTTGGCCTATTTCTTACTCCCAGGCCATGGCATGGACTGCAACACTGGTGTGTAATTTAAAAGCACTCTCTCCTCTGCACTGCAAGACCAGAGTTCTAAATGGACACCTGGGATAATGGGTGAAGGGGGAAGGGTTTTCATGAACAACTATAAAGGACACATGGACAAAACCAAGGCAGGGAGGAAGCAGGGGAGGGAGGTGGGGATGGCTGGGGTGGGGGGGGGAGTGGAGGGGGGTAAATGCAGACATCTGTACCTGAATAACAATAAAATAATTAGAAATAATAATAAATGAACATCCTGAATCTTGCTTAGTCTACCAGTTCTGCAGATAGTAAGCCCTTGTCCCACGAGTCATTCATCTTTGTGTTTTCTAATGTAGACATTAGGTTGGCTTTTGTTATGAAACATAAAAATATCTCAGCAGTAAATGACATTTTCCCTTCCCCCACCTTACAGTATTTCTGCCCCACCTCTCTCTCTCTCTCTCTCTCTCTCTCTCTCTCTCTCTCACACTCACACACACACACACACACACACACACACACACACACACACACACCAGAGCCATTAGCTAATTTGGTGGGGAAATGACTCTGAGTCTTTCTTCATATTTGAATCTAGTGCATTGAACTGGTGAAGAACTACAATTCTGGAAAGGTACAAAAACACGCAGGACTTCAAGCCACTTCCAGCCCTGCCCCTTGTTAGACTGTGTCTCAAATTTTCTGTTCAATCATCTTTAAAATGTCTTTCAGCACAGACTTAGAAGGCAACATAACCCACTGTTCAATAATACAGGCTTGGCCTCAGGCTGAATTACAGTCCAAACACTGGCCCCACCATATAAGTAGGTGTGTAATCTGAGTGTGAATGTCAAGTACTCACCACAGTACCTGATGCATAATAAATATTAAATAATTGGCTCCTGTCATTTCTCCTTTGAAAACTGTGAAGCCCTCCACCTATACTCATTTCTATTACCCAAAGATGGACATAAACTAAGACGCCAGATAGCAGAACAGTCCTCAAATGCTTTCTCAGTATCCAGTATCATATTCTGTCTTATCTACAAAGCTGGCCCGCCCCTCCCAGATGGAGTGCTCTTGTCTCTGACACACTCAGATGCAGGAGGCCAGACCGTATTCCCTGCAGTCTCTGAAGACTCAGCCACCTGTATCAGTGAAATCTCACTGAAGGTGACCCATCAGAAAGAAGGCGGGAGGAGTCCCAGTCACTCTAGTCAGAGATGTCATTCGTCGTGTACCTGGCACCTATTAAATCTGCACGGCACTCCTGGAAGTGGACACACCATGGGACAACATTACCAAAGTAGACCAGTATTTAACCTAACTATTAACTAGCTCCCTGCTGTCTATTAATTCATTTCAAAGGTACTCTATCTTCAGAGGAACCCACGATTCTGACACTTTATTTGCTCAAGCTAAAAAATATGTATTTGGATTCCATGGCCATTTTAATAAACCAGAGTTCCTTTCTCTCCCCCTCATGCTGGACAGCAAAGCCATGTAGGACAGTGCCTCGGCCAAGCGATCTAATTTCATTCCCATTACATTTGTCAGAAGCAAGTAACTTTGATTTCTTTAACCCTCCCATTGAAAGCCCAGGGCTTTCAAATGAAAACACCACCATCAGAATCTTGGGTTTCATTATTAGTTTCTGTTTAATCTTACGGAAGTCTTTAAAAGAGGAAACCATACTTTTTTTTCTCCAGGAATTTAATACAATTGCTACCCACTCTGGAGAGTGGGACATGGTTCAATTTCTCATGTTTATAAACACGAGGAGATAATAATAGATGAGTAAAATGCATGATGTAGCTTTTTAAAAAAATAGCACCTAGGATTTGTTAAAAAATGTACTATGCTGTGGTTAGACAGACATAAACAAAAACTGCATAGTGTGGCTTTCTCTCCTCTGAAGAGGACACTCAGAACAACATTTGAAAATGTTTCTTGTACTCCATTGTACAAGATTTTCTCCACTGTGTCTCCGTTTAGCTGCATGGGACACATTGCAATGCCCTCAGGAGGTACCTGGATCTGCTAATAGCACTGAACCCTACATATAATGGGTTTTTTCCCATGTGTATCTATTTTTTCACTTAAAGGAGGCACTTATTGCAGGGGTGTCAAACTCACTTTCACGGCGGGGGTGGGGGGGCACATCAGCCTTGTGGTTGCCTTCAAAGGGCCGAATGTAACTTCAGGACTGTAGAAATGTAACTACTCCTTAACAGCTAAGCAAGAGCTCGGCACTGCCATTGGGTAGAAACAAGGTGCAGGGCCAGATAAAACAAGGTGGAGGGACGTATTTGGCCCACGAGCCTTGTATTTGCCATCTGTGCCTTATTGGCTTCTCTTTGGCACATCTGAGTTGCCAGTATCACTACTTTTGTGCTTTGAGGCCATTAATGAGTAAAATAAGGGTGACTTGAACTCAATCACTGTGATACCACGACAGTCGAGCAGATAACAGAGATGACTGCTTAAGTGATGGGCAGGGCATGTATTCCGAGTGAGTGTACTGGACAAAGGGATGATTCACATCCCAGAAGGGATGGACTGGGGTGTTTAGAGATGTCATCATGCTATTTAAAGTGACATGCAATTTAAAACTTATGCATTTTTTATTTCTGGAATTTTCCATTTAATATTTTTGGACTGTGATTGACTGTGGGT
>VMDR010006778.1:0-43728 GCA_007922815.1 Macrotus californicus
AGTTTCTGAAAACAGATATACTCTTTATTATATAATATATATATATTTTCAATCTCTTTTATTTCATTTTATAAAGAACACTATTTGCACTGTTTATAATAGCCCCAAAATGGAAAAAACCCAAAAATTCTTCAACAGAAGAATAGGATAATTATGGTCTATGCCTACAATGCAATACTAAACACTGTAAGAATCGAAAAATCATACTATACACAACCTGGATGGATATTACAAAATAAATAAAGCAACACAGAAAAGACAGCATGATTCCAGTTACACATACTTCTACAGGGGTGACAGTGAATAGAAGAGGACACAAGGGACTTGTGGTCAGGATGGAGGCATAGGTAGACACGCTTCGCCTCCTCTTGCAACCATAGAGAGAATTACAACCAGATCTCAAAACTAGTAACACCCAGAACCATCGGAATCGAGCTGCATGGAAGTCCGACAACCAAGGACGTAAAGAAGACACACTCATCCAGACGGGTAGGAGGGTGGACTCGCAGAGACGAGTGTACAGGCGGGGGGTGCAGACGTGGAAGTCCGACAACCAAGGACGTAAAGAAGACACACTCATCCAGACGGGTAGGAGGGTGGACTCGCAGAGACGAGTGTACAGGCGGGGGGTGCAGACATGGAAGTCCGACAACCAAGGACGTAAAGAAGACACACTCATCCAGACGGGTAGGGGGGTGGACTCGCAGAGACGAGTGTACAGGCGGGGGATGCAGAAAGGCGGCAGTGGTGGCAGCAGGGGCTACCGAAGGGACAGGAGAGATACCTTTGGAGCAAGCAATCCCAGCCCCTGGCTGCAAAGCCCATGGCTCCAGCACCTGGAATATAGATCCCCATTAGCTCTGGCTGTAAAAACCAGTGGGGGTTGGAGCAGTGGAAGAAGCTGCTGGATTTTCACCACTTAAAGGGCCAGCCTGATCTTAAAATATACACAAACCCACCCACTCTGGGATTCATCACCAGGGTTAGCAGCTGGAAGAGCACTAGTCACACACAGGAAGGGGGTAAAGTGACTGAAAACGGGGTGAGCACTGGGCAAACCTCCAGAAGCCTTGTGGCGGTGCTGTCCCACTCCAGGCCCTTCCCACACAGCCACAAAGCAGCAAAGCGGGTGCCCCGCACTGGCAATTACCTAACACTCTACCTCACACAATTTACAGGTGCCTTTTCGAGGCAGATCATGCTACTAAGACAGGGAGTAAAAGCAGTTCTACCTAATACACAGAAACAAATACAGGGTGGCTGCCAAATTGAGGAGACAAAGAAATATGGCCCAAATGAAGGAATAAAGCAAAACTCCAGAAAAAGAACTAAGCAAAATGGAGATAGCCTATCAGATGCAGAGTTCAAAACACTGGTGATCAGGATGCTCAAAAAACTCATTGAGCATGGCAAAAAAAATAAAGGAAGAAATGAAGGTAACCTTCATTAGGTGAAATAAAGAAAAATCTACAGGAAACCAACAGAGAAGGGAAGGAAGATGGGATTCAAACTGACAATTTGGGACATAAGGAGGAAATAAGCATTCAACCAGAACAAAAAGAAAAAACAAGAATTTAAAAAAAAGAGGAAAGGCTTAGGAACCCCTGGGACATCTCCAAACATGCCAAAATCTGACTCATAAGGGCATCAGAAGAAGAGGAAGAGCAAGAAAGTGAAAACTTATTTGAAAAAATAATGAAAGAAAATTTCCACAATTTAACAAAGGAAATAGACATACAAGTCCAGGAAGCCCAGAGAGTCCCAAAGAAGTTGGACCCAAAGAGGACCACACCAAGACACAAATGCCAAAGGTTAAAGATAAAGAGAGAATCTTAAAAGCACCGAGAGAAAAGAAGAGAGTTACCAATAAAGGAGTTCCCCTAAGACTATTGGCAGATTTCTCAAAAGGAACTTTGCCAGCAACAAGGGACTTGCAAGAAGTATTCAAGGTGATAAAAAGCAAGGACCTACAACCTAGGTTACTCTAACCAGCAAAGCTATCATTTGGAATAGAAGGACAGATAAAGTACTTCCCAGACAAGGTAAAGCTAAAGGAGTTCATCACCACCAAGCCATTATTATAGGAAATGTTAAAGAGACATATTTAAGAAAAAGAAAATCAAAACCATGATCATAAAAAGGCAACAAATTCACAACCATCAACAACTGAATGTAAAAAAAAGGAAAAGAAAGAAAAAACAAACTAAGCAAACAACCGAAAAGGAACAGGATCATGGATATGGAGATCATTTGGAGGGTTATCAGCTGGGAGGGAATGGGGGAAGGGGTCGAAGGGGGTAATGGTGCAAGGATTAAGAAGCATAATTGGTAGGAGCAAATTGACAAAGGGGAGTTAAGAAGAGCATAGAAAAAAGAGAAGCCAAATAACTTATATGCATAACTCATGGACATGAACTAAGTGGGGGGAATTGCTGGAGGGAAGGGGGGTACCAGGTAGAGAGGGACAATGGGGGAAAAATTAGGACAACTGTAAGAGCATAATCAATAAAATGTAATAAAAAAAAGAAGTAAACAGATCCCAAACATATTCTGGAAAAATAAAAGAGGACAAAAGGGACTTCCGGGTCTGGTATGTTCTAATTCTTGAGCTGGGTGCTGATTACACAGGTGTCTTTGCTTCATGGAAACAGGCCATACTGTTTATGATTTGAATGCTTTCCTGTTTTTTACCTTAGTAAAACAGTTACATTAAAATTTTTGCTATCCACTACAATGATTTCATTATCTGCTAATAGCACTGAATGGCAGTTTAAAACACTGTCTTAGAAAGATAAATGCCCAGAGAGAGCCACAATCTAATGTTCAGGAGAGCATATATAACAGGGTTGAGATGGGACCTAGTTTATGGAAAAAAGAAATGTTACAGAGCTATGAAGGGCAGAACTTTCTGGAAACAACTGACTATCTGGTAGGGGAACTGGGCAGGAGCTTCTCTGGAAGCCCTCTAAAAAATCCCAGACAATTCCGCCAACAAAGAGTCTGCAATTTTACCAATTCATTGGATCAACAAACATTTTGTAAAAATGTAAATTTCTATGCCGAAGTTAATAGTGTTATCAGTATCTGATGCTTCGGTGTCAAATAGATAAATTTAATATTTAAAAAGTACCTTCGACATAAGCCAGGCACTGTGCTTTTCTATACACATCATCATAGTTATCTCAGATCACCTCCCCCTAACACCTCGGGCAAGTTATTTAATACTCTAGGGCTTAGTTTCCTCATCTGTGAAACAGCCCACTGCTCTTTATCATTTTTGGATCACAGCAGACCCCTTGAACTGATGACTTCTTACACACACACGTGCATTCACATGCACACAGCCATGCACACACCATATATATAATTTTTGGACATTCAAGCTCTCCTCAAAGCCAATCTTTAGACTCCAGAGTCTAAATGATCTCTCAAATCCCCTCTAGCTGCAACATAAAAACCACCTAGCTGACTTCCTCTGAAGAAGGCAGAACTAGAGGAGGTGCCACTAGAGAATATTTGAATAATCAAAGAGCAACAAGAGTATGATTCATAAGGGGGTAGGGTAGGGGAGGACAGAGACATGAGAAGGCATCTAAAAAGAATTTTCTTTAATCTTGCCTTTGCCTTTGCCTTTGCTGCAGGGCCCAGATGGCAAAGTAGCCCTTCCCTATAGAGAGAGGCCCCATCTACTGTAGCATCCTTCCCTAGAGTGTCTGGAGTGGCAAGGCTGGAGTATGGGAAAAATCAAGCTGTCTTTAGTTCCCGAACATCAGACATATAGTAAGGAGGCCTACAAATGGGCCTCCTGCTGTCTAACCACATGTGAAAAGCCTCCCTCCACCTTCCTGAGACTCTTCCCTGTTGCACACTGGTGGGAAGTATAGAGGAACTTGTTGGAGTTTTTGTGGGGAGTGACCTCAATATTACTAACAAGTGATAGAGATGGAGGGATGATGCTGGGGAAGGCGGCTTCCTAAAGGAGTTGGCTTTGTGACTGTGACTCTTACTGAGTGGATTTTTCCAATTATTTCCCAAGGACTCTCCAAAGGCGAGGAAAAGAAAATGTGACCCTGTGTCTAGCCCTGGGGTGAGCAACTCGGGCTCTGAGAAAGGTAGAACTTCTGTACCCTAGGATATGCTACAGCTGGAGCCTAGGTTTAATCAGCTTCCACTTACCTTCTTGCTTCCAGGCATGGAAACAAGCTGAATTCCAGTCTAGCAGCAAAGACTTACCTTGCTGTTCAGTTGCTGAATTCTTAATTCCTTTTGGTGAATTTCCTTTAGGCTGTCATTGAGCTGAGTCCTAAGAAGTTCTGTCTCATACACTAGGTTTTGTGACCCATTTAGGGAAGCTGACGTCTCTGGGGATGCCTGCCAGGATACAAATACTGATGAAATTTTCCCCTAAGATTGTTCATGCTGAATTCCTCCCCTCCAGAACTCTGTCCACCTCATAGGAAATTGTAAGTGGCCTGCCTAATAGTGACAGATGGGCACTTAGCTTGCAGGAAGCTGATACTTCCTGGGTAATGATTACTTCTGAGTAGCAACTGACATTGAAATTACTCACCTGTCTTTGGTACTGTACTTTGAGGGTTTCAGTCTGGGAGGAAGACCTCAATTCCCTCATAAGATTCTGCAGGTGACTAATCTGCTGATCTTTATCTGTAATAGCCATAAGGTACTGCTCCTTCATTCTTCTTTCGTGAATTTCCCAGGAATTCTTTTCCATCCTAGAAAAATATTAAAGAATCACAGGCAAAAATATACTCGTGAAACGAAGATGAATAATTCTATATCCAAAACAGTATCGTGGGCTGTAGAAATGCAGTAAATAATGCAATCAGAGCAAAATTTAAAATAGTATTGTGCAGTATAATGATGGAGCAAAACTAAAACAAGAATTTCAACCCCATTAATAATCAGGGAAATGCAAATCACAACACAGTGAGATATCACCTGCATCAGTCAGAATGGCTTTTATAAAAAATCTTCAAAAAGATCCTTTAACATATATGACACTGGTTTGGTGGTGATGAACTCCTTTAGCTTTTCTAGTTTGGAAAGCTCTTTATCTGTCCTTTGATTCTACAATAAATGATAGCTTCGCTAGGTAGAATAATCTGGGTTGTAGGTCCTTGCTTTTCATCACTTCGAGTATTTCTTGACCATCCCTTCTGGCCTCCAAAGTTTCTTTTGAGAAATCAGCTGATAGTCTTATGGGAGCATCCTTGTAGGTAACTAACTGCTTCTGAGATTTACTCTCTCCATCTTTAACCTTTTGCATTTTCATTATGATGTGTCTCAATGGGAAATTCTTTTGGCTCATCTTGTTTGGGCCTCTTTGTACTTCCTAGACTGGTATGTCTAGTTCCTTCACCAAGTTAGGGAAGTTTTGTGTCATTATTTTTTCAATTGATTTTTAATTTTTTTGCTCTCTTTTCTTCTTCAGGCACCCCTGAGATGCAAATGTTGGCACATGTGAAATTGTCCCAGAAGCTCCTTACACTATCCTCATATTCTCAGCTTCATCCACTCTAGTATTGATTCCTTGTAGATTATTCTTCATTTCAGTTAGTGTATCCTTCATTGCTGACTGGTTCTTTTCTATGCTCTTGAGGTTCTCACTAAGATCATTAAGCATCCTCATAACCAGTGTTTTGAACTGTGTATCTACTAGTTTCCTCGCTTCCATTTCATTTTGTTCTTTTTCTGGAGACTTTTCCTGTTCTTTCTTTTGGGTCATGTTTTTGTCTCCTCATTTTGGCAGTTTCCCTGTTTGTTTCTAGGTATTAGGTATAACTTCTATGTCTCCCAGGCTTAGTAGAGTGGCCTGATATAGTGTCCTGTAGAGCCCACTGGCACAGCCTCCCCTATCACCCAAGCTGAGTACTCAAGGTGTGCCCCATGTGGACTGTATACCCTCTTCTTGTAGTTGAGTCTTGACTGCCATTGGCACATCAATGGGAGAGGTTTACACTGGCTGTGACCTCTGACCACCGAACTTCAACCAACATAAAGGATCAGCTGTGCAGGGGCTCACTCCATAGAGTGGGACTTACTTCAGCAGGGTTCTAGTGCCCACTGAGTCTATCCCTTGAGTGAGTCTCTTGTGGAGGTAGCTGGGGGGCTTCAACGTGGTCTGAAGCTGTCCACTGGGTATACTGGCTCTGGGGCCTTCTGGAAGGTATAGGCCATGGTCAGCCACCACCTGTATTTTGTCCAGGGCCACCTGGCATAAACTACAAAACGATCTGCAGATGGCTGCTACTTGTGCTGGGCTTAGAGGTTCCCAGGCGAAGCCAAGCTGTGAACTAAGGCCTGCTTCTGTCAGTATCAGGCCTGGGACCTCTCAGTAAGAGGTACAGGACATGTTGAGGCCAGATGCTGCTTGAGAGAATTTAGGAAAATCTGAAGCATGACCAAGACAAGGCATTCATATGGAAAAGCCACTGCAAACAGCTTGGGTAGGCCCAAAATTTGGGTGCGGTGGGGCACAGGGAATCACCAGGGTCAGACAAACAGTGATAGTGAGGTTGGTAAAGTCTCAGATGTGGCACCAGCCCACTGGGTCTGTGGGGGGAGGGCTCAACAAAGGTAAAATGGCCTCTGTCAGTACTTTTAAAAAAAAGATTTTATTTATTTTTAGAGAGGGGGAGGGAGGGAGAAAAAGAGGGAGAGAAACATCAATGTGTGGTTGCCTCTCACACGCCCCCAACTGGGGACATGGCCTGCAATCCAGGCATGTGCCCTGACTGGGAATCGAAACAACTACCCTGTGGTTTGCAGGCTGGCACTCAATCCACTGGGCCACACCGGCCAGGGTTCTGTCAGAACTCCTGCCTGGGAGAAACCTGTCCCTCCAGCTCTTGCCCTGATGCCAACAATTCAGTTCGTCCTCTTGTGTCTCTGGTGCCCTTCTAGCTGCTGCCCCAATGCTGAAGCCCAGAGGGAATGAGTCCAAGTCAGTCTGTATGCAGGCCCGTTAAAAGGAACTGCCTGGGACTTCAGGGGCCCTCCACTTCCCTCAGCCTAAATCCCTGCTGGTTTTTACAGCCAGAAGTTATGGGGAATTCCTTTCCTGGCACTGGAACCCTGGGCTGGGGGGCCTGGGATGGGACTAGGTCCCCCTCCTTCTCAGGGGGGACCTTTGCAGCCAAGATATCCCCCCTGATTTTTATCTGCCACATGTGAGTGTGGGACCAGCTAGCCCATTCCACGTCTCTGCCCCTCCTAGCAGTCTTGATTTGGTTTCTTCTTTAATTGTGTAATTGTAGGACTTCCATTCGGCTTTATTTCAGGCAGTTCTGAATGATGGTTGTCCTACAGGTCAGTTGTAATTTTGATGGTGTTTTGGGAGGTGGTGAGTACCGTGTTTACCTATGCCACCATCTTGACTGGAAGTACTGTATCTTCTTTATTTTAACTTTACATTTTTCAGTTTATTGAAATGTAATTGACAAATAATTATTGATGTGGGCTCATTATTGAAAGTGATCAATTTGTATGTATACACTTAAGATTTGTGTACTGCTTTAAATGTATCCTATGTCAATAAAAAGTTTACTTTGAAAGTGCAAAAAAGATTTCAACTGGAAGGACTGGGGAAGATCTCACAGAAAAGCAGGCATTTGGTCTGAACCCTGAACAGTGAGTCAGGTTTTCACAATGGGAAAAGCATTCCAGGTTCAGGGAACAACTGAGTAAAAGGCACAGAATAAGTACGTACAGTGAATTTTGAAACTGTTGTAGGGGAGTGTATGTAGAGGAGATACGTAGGGCATGAAGATGAGGTCAGATCATGTAAGGTACTGAAGAGCATGCTAAATAAGGCTAACTCTGTAAGCAACGGGAAGCCACTGTAACTGTCCAGAAAGACAGTGCCATCCATGATGCATATAACGTGATGGCTGTGAAAATGTATCTGTAGAGCCTGGTGGACCTGGGCTGAAACACTGGCTCTATCATACAGTAGGCATGAGGCTGTGTGAAAGTTCATCTGTCTGAGCCTTAATGGTAAAATAGGAATAGACCAACGATTCCTCAGGGTTATTGTGAGAACTAAATGAGATACTACTACATGTCACACACTGAACACAGAGCCTGGCACTTCATAATCACTCAATAAACATCAGCTGCTGATATTTCTATTTATTTATTCCCTGAATTTGACCAAGAAGGAGATTTGTGTTTGAGCCCAGCTAACGTTCTTTAGTGCTAGCAAAAACTGCCTCTGTCATACTCTTTAGTTCTACTTCTCTCTATACCATACCCAAAGAAACCCAGGACTGTAAGCAAGTTTCTATAGTATCTCTTCATTTTCTATAGTACTAATTTCTCTATTTTTCCAATAATAGAAGGTTTTGTTTGAATTGCATCTGATTTATCTTTCTCTTTATAAATAAGGTGATATTCAATTTGACACATACTTGTTATGAAGTAATCCTGCTTGGCTAAGAGGTAATTTGGATTATAGTAAAAAATTTCTTCAAAAAGGCAGAGCTAAAACTTTAAAACTAAAATAAATTTTTATTATAAAGCCACTATATACAAAAGGTACTTTTGCTCTCTGGGAAGATAAATTTTTGCTTTCTGTAAAAAATATGCAAGAGGAACTTTCTACAACACTTTCTTTGATATTTGTCTTTAAAAAGTGAGACAGAACAAGAAAGAAGGCATGGAAGAGTAAGATTGCATGAGAAAGATCACAATCTTCTATAAAAAGCTTCAAGCTGCCACTTTTTTAGAAGGATGGACAAGTGGTTATGGTGTGGAAAGAGACCCTCAATGGAGAATGGGGATCAAGGATCAAACCTGATTACTTGATACAACTCAGTCATAAAAAGGGCTAGACCATGCTTGCCCCTTAAGTCAGCGAGCACAGGAACCAGAGCAGACTACTAAGCAAAACAGTAACCACAAGGGGAAGAGGAAGGCTATGGTATAAATCCAGGCTCTCCTGATACGCCAACCCCAAGGCCAACAGAATCTTGAACAAGATGTTTCAGCTCTTTCATGATTAAAAAGCTAATTTCTCCCAAGTATTTCAAAAGCAAAGACAGGGAGTTTTGAAGATATTCAGCTAAAGAAGCTAGTCCTGAAGTCAGTGAATATACTCTGTGCTCTCATATTCTTTTTCCTTCCAACAGTGAAGTAAAATAAAATGTCTTCCTTTCCTTTTCCAAATTTACTCACATTCACTTGATATATAATTTTACTTTTCTTCAAATCTGCTCAAGGTGGAAGGTAAAGAAAGAAAAGCTAAACGAAAGGAAAAAAAAATGAGGGGAAAAAGAATCAATAGATGAGAAATTGTTTCTTCTCCCTCATTTTCTCTTCCCCAAGGATCAACTTCATAAAAAAAGTATCCTTTAGGAATAATACCCTTTGAGGAAATTTAAAGAGGAACAGGTGGCTGGACAAAACAAGTCTTTAAAGCTTTGCAGCTCTTCTTAGGTTTACACTGGTAAGTAGACACTTCATGTTTTTGTAATTCTGGATGATCGGGATATAATACAGGAGATTTCAAGGTGATGCTCTGATGTGTCCCCAATCATCTTTGGAGGGCCCTAAATTCAATGGTCAGCATTCATGTGTATCTGAAGAAAGACATATTTAGAGCCTGAGAGCTTTATGATACATTGAAATTCTAACAGAATAAAACTGGGACAGCTATTCCCTAAGGGGGTGGGGGAGGCTGAGGTTGAAATGGAGCAACTTCTCTCTTCTCTTGAGGTTCAATTTCAGAAAGAAATATAAGAAATTTGCATTCCCAGACAGCAAAAATTCAGACTTGATCTTCTCTGTAGTCATCATCATCTGATTAAAAGCAAATGTGTTCTTGTACTATATGAGGAAGCTGCCAACCTTAGGGAATGAGTCTGACGTATGTTCACGTGTAAGTCCAGAATGATGTTAAATACAAAAATCTTTACTCCATACAATTTAAATCAGTAAATTCTAAAAACTCCCTCCTCTATAAACTTTGCTTAGGTTTATTTGAAATACCACGTCGGAAAAGTGCGCGTGCACCTAGGACGTGTGAGGGAGCACATCTTTTATTTATATGAAGAGCTCTCTCAAGGCTGTTACAATAATTACTTTACTGTGTTGGTCTCTACCATCCTGGCTGCCCTTTGTGGGCTGCGAAGGCATCTAGAGTCCACCTCGTAGTCTCTGTACTCACTGGCCTGCGGTTGTCCTGCAGCGGCTACTGAGCCAAAGCAGGTGCCGCTTCATCAGCTGCCCTCTTCAACATGGAGATTCTCCTTTTAGTACCAAATCTTGAAAGCTTTGGGTTTATTTTAATAAGGCGGCATGCACCATCTTAAGCTAAACAGTAGTAAAGTCCCAACAATGAGGTTACGACAATAGGGCCTGTTTTTATATACTGTTAATTGATTATTCTTTACCTTTTCTCTTTGGATCAAACTTGCTTAAATACTAAATTAAAAAACCAACCAGAATCACAGTTCCTATCTTAACTTTCTGCCCTGACAGTGCCCTATAGCATGGTTATTCATCTCTTTCTTTAAAAGAAAAAGGGTTGGATTTCTGGATCCAGATGAGGTAGTGTAGATGCATTCTCTTTATTCCTCCCACTGAGCAAAGATTTTTTTAAAACCCTAGGAATTATATATAAAAACAAACATAAGAAGACTTAGGAAGATGAAGAGAAGGTGGACCAGTGAGGGACCTTCGTACTTGAGGAATGACCTGGCAATAAATTCACTGTTGTTTTGTTTGTTTTAAATTCCATATAACTGGGCGGTGAAGATCCTACAATCTGGAAACACTAAGTGCCTAGAAAAGTTTGCCCTCTTGCCAACGGACCAGGAAGAGGCAGCCTAGTGAGACAGAAACAATGACAAAAACTACTCTGCCCCAGGTGAACACCATGGAAAGCCCACAGTACCTTCCCATTCCCATGAGCAGAATCCTAGTGGACAGGCTAGAGTTACATCCTTGCCCAGAAGTAACCAGATGCACGTCACCCTCCCTGCTGGGCCAAATGTGCACCCTGGACTGTCACCCCACTCAGTGGTGAAGAGGTGCCTCCGTCTGACCAACCCCACTCCCACTGTGGTGTCAGTGGAGAAAACAAGGGAGACCTGGACCTCCATCTGCAACCATGACAAGGTAATAAGGCGTTCCCTCCTGTCCCTGCAGACGCAGTATCAAAAGAGGTCAAGAGGAAGTTTGGACTTTGGCACCGCCCAGTGGTAACAAGGTGCCCCTCCTCAAACCCCCGTCTGCAGTGCCAGTGGAGACTGAGTGGAGAACCTGGACTTTTACTATTGCCCAGTAATAATGAGGTGAGCTTCTCCACACCCCACAGCGGTATCAACAGAGGCCACGTGTGAAGCTTAGACTCCTACTCTAAAGGAGCAGTAACGAAGCAACCCTCTCCACTAACCGCACTGTCAGCAGAGTACAAGTGGGGAGCCAGGACTTCCAGCCCTTCCTGGCAATATCAGGGCACCCCTTCTCTCTCTAGGGCAGGGGTGTCAAACTCATTTTCACTGGGGGCCACATCAGCCCCATGGTTGCCTTCAAAGGGCCGAATGTAATTTCAACTCCTTAACAGTTAAGGAGCAGTTACATTTATACAGTCTTAAAATTATCTCAGCGTGAGTGGGGAGCCCACTGGACTTCACCCCCGCACCTGGCAGCAAAGTGGAAGTGTACCCCTCCCCGTGCTGGTCTGGTATTAGTGGAAGTCCACCAAAGCAGAAGACTTAAATAAGACTTTGAGTCTTACAACATAATTTTCAAAATATTCAGGATACAACTGAAATCGTAGTAAGAACCAAGGATATCGCATTTTAAGACCAGGGAAATCACAATTTCAATGACAAAAAAAAAATCATCAAATTACAACAATGAGATGACACAAATGTCGAAATTACATGACAAAGATTTTAAAGCAGTCATTATAGAAATATTTCAATAAGCAATTGCTAACACAATGGAAATAAAAATAGAGAAAGCCTCGGCAAGAAATAGAACATACAATGAAGAAGTGAAGGGAAACTTCAGAACTGAAAGAGACCATATGCAAAATAAAAAGCAAATGCAATGGACTCAAGAGCAGAATGGAGATGATGGATGAAAGATACAGTAAATTTGAGAAAACAATAGAAATTACTGAATCTGAATAAAGAGAAAAATGATCAATAAACTGTGTTCACAAAAATTAAAAAGACCTTGTTGAGAAGGATAAAACGGTAAGCTGCAGACTGGGAAAAGTTTTTGCAAAGCACGGGTCTAACAAAGAACTTGTGTCTACAATATGTAAAGATCTCTCAAAACTGCACAGTAAAAAATTAACAATCTAAATATAAAAATGGACAAAACACACTAATAAACATTGTATTGAAAAGGATAAATGTCAAGTAAGTACATAAAAAGATACTCAACATTAACCATTTTACAAATTAAAACCACATTTCACACCTATCAACAGCAAATGCTGACAAGAATACAGCATCTGATACTGAAGCTGCATCATTCCTATATTGCTGGTAGAAATATAAAATGGTATGGTCATTCTGGAATATAGTTTTGCAGCTTTAAAAAAACTAAACATTACACTTATCATACAAACTAGCGTTTTTTTAAAGTTTAACCTTTATTTTACCTTTTTCCATTACCTTTTAGTCCCCTTGTATCCCCCTCCCCCCAGTAATCACCACTGTTACCCCCACTGGCTGTCATCTGCTCTCCATCCATAGATATAAGTCTGTCTGTTTTGTTAGTTCAGTTTGTTCATTACATTCCACATATGAGTGATATTATACAGTATTTGTCTTTCTCTGACTGGCTTATTTCACTTAGCATTAATATTCTCTAGGTCCATTCATATTGTTGAAGAGGGTACAGTTTTCTTCTTTTTTATGGCCGAGTAGTATTCCATTGTGTAAATGTGCCATAGTTGTTTTATTCACTCATCTACTGATGGACACTTGGGCCGCCTCCATATCTTGGCAACTAAATAACGCTGCAATGAACATAGGTATGCTTATATTTTTTTAAATTAGTGTTTCGGGTTCCTTCGGATATATTCCCAGAAGTGGAATCTCTGGATCAAAAGGCAGATCCTTTTTAATTTTTTGAGGTATCGCCACACTGCTTTCCTTCCACAGTGGCTGCACCAGTCTGCATTCCCACCAACAGTGCAAAAGGGTTCCCTTTCTCCACATCCTTGCCAGCACTTGTTTGTTGATTTACTGATGATGGCCATTCTGAAAAGTGTGAGATGGTAACTCACTGTGATTTTAATTTGCATTTCTCTGATGATTAGAGATGTTGAGTATCTTTGCATATGTCTATTGGCCATCAGTGTCCTCTCTGGGTAAGTGTCTATTCATGTCCTTTATCCATTTCTTAAAAAAAGATTTTATTTATTTATTTTTATAAGGACAGTAGGGGGAGGAAGAGAGGGAAACATCTACTGGTTGCCTCCTGCACACTCCCAACTGGGGACCTGGCCCGTAACTCAGGCATGTGCCCTGACTGGGAATCGAACCACTAACCTTTCAGTTTGTAGGCTGACTATCAATCCACTGAGCCACAATAGCCAGGGCTGCCCAATTTTTAACTGAGTTGAGTTTTATAAGTTCTTTATAAATTTTGGATATTAACCCCATATCAGATGTATCAGCGAATATGTTCACCCATTCTGTGAGTTATCGTTTTATTTTGTTGACGTTTTCCTTTGCAGTACAAAACTTTTTTAGTTTGATGTAGTCCCAAATGTTTATCTTTTCTTTTGTTTCCTTTGCCTGGGGAGATATATCCAATAAAAAATTCTATGTGTAGGAGACGGAAGATGGCGTCCACTACCCGGTTCATTCAGAGGTGTGAACTGGGCCCATGGGTGAGACTTGCAGGCAAAGCTGCAGCTGCATTACCAGGAGATCACCAAGTGAACTCAGCCTCCCCTCAGACTCCCTGTGGGCCAAAGCCACAAGCTCTCCAGCAATTAGTACTGCACTCATGACAGCCACCAGGAAGCCATGCTGCCCTCGGTCACCATGTCCTCACAGAAGGCACTGGTGTAGGCAGGCAAGCCAGCAGAGAGCTCAGCTGTGGCAGCCACTGAGAAGGCAGTGACACCAGCTCCTCCCACAGAGGTGCAAGCTATCCCAAGAACAGCCTCACCTGTGACTCTGTTCTGGGCCACCTGAGGGATTCCCTTCCTTGTCTTCCCTCCCAGGAGAATGTGATCTACCTTACGACAAATATATTGTGCTCTCCAGTAAAGACAAAATTCTATGAGCAATATCTGAGATTTTGCTGCCTATGTTTTCTTCTAGAATTTTTATGGTTTCAAGTCTAACCTTTAAGTCTTTGATCCATTTTGAATTTACTCTTGTGTGTGGTGTAAGAAAGTGGTCTAGTTGTATTTTTCTGCATGTATCTGTCCAATTTTACTGATACCATTTCTTGAATAAACTATCTTTAGCCCATTGTGTGTGCTTGCTTCCTCTGTCAAATATTAATTGACTATAAAGGCGTAGGTTTACTTCTGGGCTCTCTGTTCCATTGATCTTAGTGTCTTCTTATGCCAGTACCATGCTGTTTGATTACTGTGGCCTTATAGTATAGTTTGACATTAGGTAGTGTGATTCCTCCAACTTTGTTCTTCTTTCTCAAGATTGCTGTTGTTATGCGGGGGGGGCCTTTTGTGGTTCTGTATAAATTTTTGAAATACTTGTTCTAGTTCTGTGAAATATGTCATTGGCATCTTGTTAGGAATTGTACTGAATCTATAGATTGCTTTGGGTAGTGTGGATATTTTAATGATGTTAATTCTTCCTACCCATGAACATGGTATGTGCTTCTATTTATTTGTATCTTCTTCAATTTCTTTCTTTAGTGTCTTGTAATTTTCCAAGTACAGGTCTTTTACATCTTTGGTTAGGTTTGTTCCTAGGTAGTTTATTCTTCTTGAAGCAATTGTGAATGGGATTGTTTTCTTAATTTCCCTTTCTGTTAGTTTGTTATTGGCATATAAAAATGCATCTCATTTCTGGATATTAACTTTGTATCCTGCTTTTGCTAAATTAATTTATCAGTTCTAGTAGTTTCTTGGTGGAATCTTTAGGGTTCTCTAAGTACAGTATCATGTCATCTGCAACTAAAGACAGTTTTACTTCTTCCTTTCCAATTTGGATGCCTTTTATTTCTTCTTCTTGTCTGATAGCTGTGACTACAATTTTTAGTCCTATGTTGAATAAGAGAGTTGAAAGCAGACATTCCTGTCTTCTTCCTGATTTTAAGGGGAATGCTAGTAGTTTTTGCCTGTTGAGTATGATGCTGGCAGTGAGTCTGTCATGTATGGCCTTTACTATGTTTGGGTATGTTCCCTCTATTGCCATTTTGCTGAAAAGTGTTGATTATAAATGGGTGCTAGATTTTATCAAAAGCTTTTTCTCCATCTATTGATATGATCATGTGGTTTTTATCCTTCATTTTGTTTATGTGGTGAATCACATTTACTGATGTGTGATTGTTGTACCAACCTTGCATTCCCAGAATAAATCCCACTTGATCAGGGTGTGTGATCTTTTTGATGCATTGCTGTATTGGGGTTGCTACAATTTTGTTGAGGATTTTAGCATCTATGTTCATCAGGGATATTGGCCTATAATTTTCTTTCTTTGTAGTGTCTTTATCTGTTTTTGGAATTAGGATAATGCTGGCCTTGTAAAATGAGTTGGGAGAGTCCCCTCCTCCTGAATTTTATGAAATAGTTTGAGAACAAGAGGTGTTAGTTCTTGGAATGTTTGGTAAAATTCACTTGCGGAGGCATCTGGTCCAGGGCTTTTGTTTGTTGGGAGTTTTTTGATTACTGTATAGCTACTAGCTACACAGTATTGTTTTTAATAGCTAAAAATTAGAAAATGTACTCACACCCTTCAACAGGTAGATGGTTAAAAGCAACACTTTCACAGCATGAAACACAACTGTCAAAGACAGAACCAACTGTTGCTGTAGATGACAAAGTTGATGGATCTCAAGGGCATTATGATGCATGAAAATGGCTAATTTCAAAAGGTTACATACATACTTTATGATTCCACTTATAAAACATCCTCAGAATAACAAAATTATATAAAGAGAGAACAGATTAATGATTGCCAGAGATCAGGGATGACAAGGTGGAGAGAAGGAAGGGGGGTAGTGTGATTGTAAACGAGTGGCACGGGAGACACATTTGTGTTGATGGAACAGGTGTGTACCTGGTTGTGGTGATAGTTGCCTGAATCTGCATACGTGGTAAAATTGCACACACACATAATTGAATAAATGTAAAATCGGTAAAATACGAATAAGGTGTTTGAATCATACCAATGTCAATTTTCTGGTTTTGATATTGTATTAGAGTTAAGCACAATAAAATGTGATCATTAGAAGAAACCAGTGGAAGGTACATGAGAACTCTCTGTACTATTTTTGTAACATCATATATAATTATTTCATTAAAAAAGTTAAAAAGAAAATTAACAGAAAAGGGTCAGAAAGCACAGACTTTCATACCTGAGCTGATGTAGCTCATGCTGCCAGGAGAGGTTTTCCTGCCTGAGCTCTTCTTGCATAATCTGAAATGTTTTCGTCTTGTCTCGACACTCCTGAAGTTCAGACTTCAGTGGACGTAACTCAGTTATTTCCTGGTTTATCTGTAAGTATTGCTGCTGCAGATTCTTCAATTCCTTCAGCTTTAACCAAAGGGAAAGAAAAAGGGTGCTTCATTACATCTCATTCACCTAGCTGTAAGGCACCAGCAGCTCCCACTCAGTCAGTCAGACACCACCACAGACGATGACACCTAACAGCCCACTGACATATCTCTGGAGTATGAATCTCTAAAATGTTGAAGTACATGCAGCCAGGCTGGGGGGAACCATCTCACGTAACTGCCATCAAAGCTGCAGCGCCTGACCATTCCTGCAGCTTCCACCCCTGCCCCCCATTCCCAAGGTCCTAAATTGACTCTCAGTCTAACAACTCAGACACGGGATAGATGTAAGGGACCGACAGCTTCTTTGGGAGTGGTAAATCCCTAGAACAAAACGTGTAAACACAGACTGGTTTTCTATTTAGCCATGTGACCTAGTTAGGCTTCTAAACTTTCTTATGTAGAAGTCAACCTTTGCTCTAGCTTAGCTCATGATTATGATACGAAGAAGGCAGTGATGCCCAGGCCCAGGGATTAAGAGCACTTAGGCTTTGGAATCAGTTATCCTGCCCACACAGATTGTGTGACTCTATGCATATTCCTCACACCCTCTAAGGCTTACCTCACCTATAAAATGAAGATAATTCGAGTGCTTCTCATAATGTTAGGAGAAAAAAAAAGAATTAATGTGTTAGACACATAAAGTTAATAATGATGGTGATGAAAGTGATGATACAATGATGATGCACTTGACTTTAATTAGCAAAACTGCCTATCTGCATTTCAGGTATATCTTCAAACTCTTTATCCCCAGTACTCACTAAAAGCATGGTAGTAAGAATAAAATGGCAGGACATCTGGGCAAAGAGGAGGCCGTGAACACACATCTGTTTCACCCATTCCGGAAACATCACTAAAGTTACAATAAAGGCATTATTTTTTAAAAGCATAAAACACAAGAACAGAAAGAACAAGAGAGGGATCAGCAGCAACAAAATTAATTTTGGAAGCTAAAAAGCAGTTGCATAAGTGGTAAATGACTTAACAGATCTGGGAAAGCCAAATCTTAAGCTGGCAGTAGGGAAAGCCAATGACCAATAGAACTTACTCTGCACAATCTTCAAAAGGCTCTGGAATTAACAGCACCAGGTACCTCTGGAAAAGATGGTGATGGGGATGGGGAGGAGGTGGCTGAAATCAGGAGGGTCAGATGAAAGCTGCTAAAGAAACAACTGTATCCCTAGGTACCCTCCTCAGCTCCACACTTTTTGTTACCCTGACAAACAACTAAGTTTTATTCTCTGGAAAAGGTAAAAGAAGTATCTCTGGACTGTGGAACACCAGGCACAGCTAAACATAAGGGTACTGCTCTAAAACAAGGGTGATCAAATGAATGTGTTCTTTCTGAGTGTTTAAGTCTTTCCCCTACTCAGCTTGGAGAGTGTTGGCATACACGCCTTTATCTTCCACACAGGCACTGAGAAGTCTTCTCTAGAAAATGTGACTGGCCCAAGAGGAACTAGACACCAACATAGGGACTAACCACAAAAAGCTCAGCATGATCACCTCACAATTAAACTCGGAGTCACTAAGCGCCATCCATAAGTTTTTGACACCCTACCCACAAACATGAACAGTAAACCAAGGATTAACCCTCACCTGAAGAATGGCCAATATTAAGACAGAGAGGAAAAGAAACTAGGAGAATATTTGAAGGAGATTATCGGGGGCAAATGTAATATATTCTAATACTTAAGAGAGAATGCTGGAAATTAGAATGATTACAGTGGAAATAAAAATTATAAAGAAAAGCACAATATGAGAAAGCTTCACAGAACAAAACTATTAGCACTGCTCTTGGAGAGGTATGAACATGTGTCCAGAGACACAGGGAAAAAAGAAATCCTTAGAAGTTAGAAACATGATGGCAAAAATGAAACTTCTCCAGAGGGTACAAAAGATGATGATAAGAAAATCTTCCCCAAATATAGCAAAAATAGAAAAGGTAAAAAAATTATAGAGCTAATCCCCATAAGGTCCTACATCTAAATAATAGGATTTTCAGAAGAAAAAAAAAAAGACAACCAGAAAAAGGACTGAGGGTGGGGGTGATAAGACACAAATCAAAAGATTTCCTGAATGTAATTAGTATGAATTCCTCGAGTCAAAGGACTGCAGAGAATGATGAATGAAAACAGACTCAAACCAAAGTACATTATCATGAAATTTCAGAATACAGACTAAAAGGTTCTATATATTTCCAGAGACAGAAATGAGAAATGAGAGATGTGTGTGATGACAGAGAGGGAGAGAGAAACAGCTCACATGCAAAGGATCAGGAATCAATAGCTTTAGACTTCTGAACCACATGTAAGCTAAAAGGCAACAGACCAATATCTTCACAATTTTGAAGGGAAATTATTTTCAGCCTAGAATTCTATACCCAGCCAAACTTTCAATCACATATGAGAGATCAAAAGATATTTTTGATAAATTTACCTTGCACTTATCTTTTCTTAGGGAGCTACTGAATGATTTGTTCCATTAAAATAATGGCACAAACAAGACATGGAATCCAAGAAACAGAAGATCTAATGAAGGAGAAAGGTGAAAGGAGATATTCTAGGATGAAAATTGTCCTGGGAGTACAGGGCAAGCGATTCCTACAAGAGCAAGGTAGGGACTCTAGGAGAATTTTGTTCATGAAGATGACACTGACAGGAATAAACAGAGGAAATGTGAATAAATGATATTAAGGAACAGTTTAAAACTCGTAAGTACAGAAAAAAATCTAAGTAACAACAAAACAGTTATTAACCCTAGGAAATACAAAGATGTTGAGTATAAGTAACACATCTCAGATCTAATACCATTTACAGTCATAAAAATGCAAACACTGAATGCTGATTTAACCAAACTTAGAATTAAATTACATCAGGAGAATGGGGAAGGAGTTGTATTTGGAAAGTATGGAAGCAGGGACAGTAAGAACTACTAAACCCTGTTAGCATAAAAAAAAGTCCATACCCAATGCAAACAGTAAAAAGCCAAGATGCATACAAGCATATTTAGATATTGAGGAAACACCAAAATAATAAACTAAAAGCAAATTGCCTCAGAAGAGAAACAGGGTAGGGGGTTCAACTGTTTGTTCTTCTCATCAAACACTGTAGAATTTAGTGACTTATTAAATGTGTATATAACTTTTTTAACCCAAAAACTAAAATAAAAACATGTTTTTGTTTTACTTTAAAGGGAAAATATATTCTTTATGTAATCCACTCACTCCTCTAGTCCAGATACTTTAAATATTATCCTTGGAATGACTGGACCATTGGAAAATGTTAAACATTTTTCATAATAAATCACATTACTATATTTACTGCAGAGAAGGGTGTTTCACAACCTCATAGAATCCTCTCTGTGGAAACAGACAAGAAGTTTTTTGCAGGCCTCAATACTTAACAACTGTTCTTATCCTTAACAAGTAGTATTTCTTTCTTCCCCTTTCCTAAAATATGGACACTGCAATTCATGCATATGGTTTTTAAATTCGCTATTTCTGATGTCTGCTAGAAAGCTCAGAGCAATTAGTGGTTCGTAATTCTAACAAAGTACAGGACAGTGTGACATCTCCTTAGAACACTAAACTTTCTCCTGGTTTAATCTTTTTCCTTCTATCATTTTCTCTTCCTTCCCAGTTCTTATATTATCTTGAAAAATTGTTCATATCTTTATATGCTACTTCAAGTCATTTTCAGAATGAAGTGAGTAAAGATAAACAAAATATACAGGCACCTCTAGAGATCTGCTCTCCACTATTTGGGCAGAAATTGTGTAAGTGCTTTGTTTGCTTAGGGGAAAGTCCTCCAGAGGTTTAGATAGATAAAAAATTCCAGAATGCTTTCAGAGTTGTTTGTTATGCCCCAGTACAATCCCCTGGGCTAATCCCTGCCACTCAGGCTCAGACTTTATTTTGGGAAACTTTCTCTTGAGTAAGTAGAGACCAGTGTAGCCTAATTCCCTTTCAGACCTAAATCATCTCTGGGGTGGTCCTGAGGGGGACGGGGAGTAGTATACGCAGAGGTGATAAACTGCTGGCCTAGGCTGAATGTTTCATCTGATGGAGGTTGAAACATGTCGTTGCCCATATTCATTGCGCATATAGCCAAATGACTGAGACTAGAAACCTCAATGCCCATGAGACAGACTGAGAACAAGACTTGTGGAAAGGAAGACTCATGGACAGATAATAGCACATTCAGAAAATATGCAGAAGGGCCTCAGCAAGTCAGTGCCTCATTTATGTAGTATCACCAAGTCACACTGCCAGGCCTTCGTGTGATTTATAACCCAGCCTAGGCTTTATGACTCTTTCATGGAAGATACAAACGCCATGATCTCCAAAGGCCGACCTCAGAAGTTCCCGTAACTCCCCTAACATGACAGTTTTACAAAATGGAGAAGATAGTGTTTATAGTAACAACCACAAATATAGAGAATGACCACCAATTGCTGACTATCTACCATATAATTAATTAATTAATTAATTACTCCTATGCTAAAGACCATGGAAGTATAAATAAGTATAAGACATGAGACTTATCACCAGGAGCTTGCAATTTAATAAGGGAAATAAGTGTGCAGAAATTAAACACACACAGACATGCACACACACAACCAAGGCATTGTGGGACAAATGAAAAACAGAAAGTATGAGGGAAGTACAGACAAGAGGTAGTAGACAATCAAGTGATCTGGAAATGTAACCAAAGAGGATTTGAGCTCTGGGGTGACTTTAAAGAGTAGGCCATATTTGCCTCAAAAAAGGAAAATTGACATTTTAGTTGAAAGGATGGTAATGTGGGTAAGTCAAAGCACTAGAAATGATCACTGCACAGTGAGTAGATCAGTCTGGCTGAAGAGTAGAAGTAGGGAAGAAGTAAAAGGTAAGAATGAAAGAAAGGTAAGGACAAATTATAGGGTCTTACATGCCAGACTAAGAGGTTTGAATCATAAGCCTTACCTAAAGATAGCACAACTTTTAAAGGTTTCCGATTAGTGTAGTAATAATAAAGTGGTTTCAAACAGATTTATTCAGCAGTGGTATATAGAATGTACTGAAGAGGTGACAAATGGGGAGCAACAATATACAACAGTTTAGGGTTTTAAAGACTTAACCTAACTTTTTGATGGTGGAAAGGAAAATAGGAAATATTTAAGTCATATTATAAATAAAGAAAAGACAGCCTTGACCACGTATGGCTCATCTGGTTGAGTGTTGTCCTGCAAAGCAAAATGTCACCGGTTTGATTTCCGGTCAAGGCACATGCCTGGGTTGGGGGCTCGTTCCCAGGCTGGAGGAGGCAGAAGAGGCAGGCGATCAATATTTTCTCTCTCACACCGATGTTTCTCCCACTCCCTTTCCCTCTCTCTAAAAATAAATGAAATCTTTAAAAAGAATTTAAAAATGATAGACCTTGATGACTAAACATGAAATAAAATCATAAACAGTTATGAGCCTTAGGGAGCAGAAGAATGTTACTACGAATTGTAGAAACATGGAAATTTTTTAAAAAGCTGGCTTGGCTTGTAAATATCCAGCAGATAAAAATGTGGAACTCAGGTTGAGACATAACAAAGTTTTGTCCCTTGTGTTTACAACAGATAAGAAGAGTAAAGCAATTCACTGAATCAAACAGTTAATTCAGAATCTATTCTAACTGCTTCCAGGAAAAAGATTTTGACTTAGAAGATGATCAACACCTGAGTGCTATAAATTACAGCTTTGAGGTGTGTATCTCCCTGATAAAAAGACCTTTTGTATCTGCATTCTGAAAGCAATGACAAAAGGTCAACCTCCTAGGGCAGCTGAACTGAAACAATTTAAAAAATATAAACAAATACATAAATTGTGTTGATGTCAAAGCCATTGTTGAAAGGGTGGGCTTTGTTCAGAGCACAAAAAGCAAAAGACTGTCTATAAATATTGGGTATTAAGTGTAGTACAAACAAACCCATTACCTACAAAGAAAAAGTTTGTATTAAGACTACGGTTAGGAGGAATGATCTTTCCATTAGGGTAAATCTTAAAAACTAGAATTTTTATACTCTGTACACAGGTCACTTCTTGAAATAGAAAAATCCAGCCTTTTTGAAGCTTTTACTTCCTATTTAGCCTAAGTACATGGGCTTAACAGAATTAAGAGATGTCAATAAAGTGAAGACAGTAATATCACAAAGTAGAATCCCCTGACAACCTGGCTTGGCTCATAACAGTTCCAGTCTTGCCTCTGAATCTTGATGACATGGAATTTTTCAGACTGAAAAACCTGGATTAAACTACTAGGTCTTACTAACAGCAGCAACATTTAGCATTAGAGATTCTCCTTGTCCTTCTTCCCAATTGGAAAAAAGCTAGGTATTAAAGGAAAGTGAGTGAATGGTTCAGTCCGCAATTAAAATTTGACTAAACAGTCATGTAAACATAGTATGACAAATTCTGGAAACATCTGAGTGTGTGTGTATGTGTATAAAAGATGTAAAATAGCTCTCCATTAACCAATGGAGAGTTTTATGTAAAGGAAATTTGTAATTTTAAAAAAATGGTAATGACAGATTTAAAGTAATTTAAATAATATTTTTGTGTTTCTCTAAGACCAAACAGAACCTGTGGAATACATAATACTGTCCCTCAGTGCCCAAATTATATGTAAAATAGTCTGGTTATGCTTTTCTTTAAAAGTTAAAATTAAAGAAAAATTCAAAAACACTCAAAGATCAGAAAGAGAAAACTACACTCACAAGTCGGTCTCTGTCATTCTGGAGTGAGGACATAGCTTTTTTTAAACTCTGTACTTCGGCTGGGCTCGTGGCTGGCTGGGCGGCAGACCTCTGCTTCCCGTCCTCTGTCTTGCGGAATTTGTCCAGTTCATTCAACAGGTGATCTCTCTCGTTCTGCAGACTGGCCATAGCCTTAGAAAACGACTGCACTTGGTTGTAAGAATCTTCTAGTTGTGAGGACAAGTGAAGCAGTTGTTCATCTTTGGATTGAAGCTGTTGGTTAAGTTTCTCAAGGTGAGGGATGCTGTCACTGTCGCTGGAGTTCACTGGAAAGGCAGCTTTAGAAACGAGAACATTTCTCTCTCTGCCTAAGAGGCCCCGTTCTTCCTTCAGCTGCGCCAGTTCTTGCAGACTGCCATCGTACTTCCTTTTCAGTTCATCAAACTCCTCCTGGGCATGGTCTCTACTATTTTGTAGGGAACTCATAGACCTTCCAAAAGACTGGATTTGTGCTGTGAGATCTTTATTTTCTTTGGTGACCGTGAGTAATTTCTGTTCCATCTCCACCAGATCTCTTGCTAGCTCTGCCACCCTCTCTTCTGCTGTTTCCGTTTCATTTCGCATTATTCCTGCATCGTGATGAAGATGCTTCAATTCCTTCTTCATTTTCTCTTCCACTTCACCTACCTTCTTGGCAGCTTCCATCTGAACATGAACCAATTCCTCTTCCAGTTCTGTAATTCTCTTCTGAGAGGAAGAAAGGGTAGTACGTAACCTCTGTGCCTCCTCTTCTTCGACTTTTAACTGGGCCTGAAAGCGTCCTAAAGTGCCTTCTTCTTGCAAGGCTGTCAGCTCTCTCTTTAGCTGAGATATAGATACTTTCAAGCTTTCAATCTCTTTAGATAAACGCTGCTTCTCCTCCTGTAGGGCAACAGAGGACCTCTGCAGATCCTCCCTTGCTTCTTCAGACTCCTTCAGCTTTTCTTCTAATTCAGCATATTTATTTTTCAGCTCCTTATTCTGTTGAAGTTGAGCTTCAAGGAGTTGTTTTTGCTGGCAGTCCTTTCTTGCTATCACTTGGTTCAGGTCTTCTCTATACTGGATCAGTTCTGCATCTAGCTTGGCATTCTCAGAATTAAGATCATCCATATGACTTCTCAAGCACCGAATTTCTTCCTTAAGCTTATTATTCTCAGCAGCAGCCTCTTGTATGAGGTGGTCTTTTTCTAAGATTACAGAAAGATGTCGCTCTTCCAGCTTTTGGTAGTCACCCACTATGCGGTCTCGGTCATCCTGGAGGGAGGACATGGATTTAACGAAGGAATTCAGCTGAGCCTTCTGCTGCATGTTTTCCTTTTTGATGGACTTCAGTGTTTCCATGAGCCGACTGGTTTTGTCAACAGCTTTTTTGTTCTCCTCTAAGACAATATTCTCCTCCTCCCCCTGGGACAGCAAGTTCTCCAATTCTTTAATTTCTTTATCATGTTGCTGACGCAGTTCAGCAACAACTTCTTGGATTGCCTGTTCCTTGGCAGAAAGCAGGCTTAGAACCTTCTGTTCTTTCATGTTTATTTCTTCATGCAGCCTACGGGTCAGCTGTCTGGAGGCCTGAAGGTCGGTCTCCAGCTGTTCGTAACTGAACTTACAATTCTGGATATCAGCCTCTTTCTGCTTTATGATCCCTTCCAAAGTTTCTTTATTTTCCTTACATTTTTCTAAAGAATTATTTAAGTCAGTCCACTGGTCTCTAAGAATCTTAAGTTCTGATTCTAATTTAGCTAATTCATTCTGCGAATTGTGGTGCAGATGTTGAGTCTCTTCTAGCTGAGACAAAAGTTCTTTGTTTTCCGCCTGTAGAGTATCACAGACCTTCTGCTGAAGCTGGACCTCTGTCTGCGCCTTGGACTCCCAAGTCTGCCTGTCATGTTCAAGCCTCGAAAAAAAGAGAAAAGGTCATAAATTACAGATTTAAAGGAAAACTACTTGATGCTTGAGAAACACATACGACAACATGTACTCAGATCTACAAATGAATATTCCTAATTGGTGTTCATCTTTTTAATGAAAAGATATTAGTTCTACTGAATGCTCTACATTACTATATTAAAGGTATATTGCACCTAATGATGCAGATATTTAAATTATAAACTCCACAGTATCTTGCTTATTTTAGTGACATGGTTTTGGATACTCTAGAAAATAATACTTTCTACTACTTTGCTCTAGACAAGTTAATGGGTGGCCCCTTGAAAAAATAATCCTGATATGAGAGACAGTAAGAAGGATACTACTAAGAGTGCAGGAGTGTAAAGTGTGGGGGTATTGTAAGTGACAAAAAATTGGAGTTTGAAGAAAATGACTCTGACACACACATGCACTATGAATCGATGTGGAATATGAGGAAGAGAAAAGAGGTTATCATTTAGGAGGCCACAGCAATGACTGACAGTGCTGTGGTGCAAACCCAGACTAGAGCAGTGGAAATGGAAATGAAAAGAAAGGGAGAAACCTAGGGGATCTCTCAATTAAAAAATGGGAAGAAAAGCAGATGTGAATTTTTCATGTTCATACCATTGTAGCAGAAAGTCATTTGCAAAAAAACAAGAGAGAGAGAGAGAGAAAGGCACGAAAATAGGTCCTCCAGGGGAATTTAAGCCCAAATCAGTCCCATGTTAAATGGAGACTTTCTTTGGCTTCAATGATCTTTGTAAGAGCAAAAAAATATATTCCTTTTACCTGGAAATGTTGATCTTCAATTCCTCCATATGGATGGACATCTGCCTAAGCTGATCCTTTAGAACACTGCAACTCTCCTCTTTGAGTCTAACTTCTTCTTCTTTAGTTTGAATAGCATCACTGAACTTCCTCTCCCATTTCTTGGCTTCATCTATCACCCTGTCCCGATCATCCTGGAGGGAAGACATGCTCTTAGTGAAAGCTGCAAGCTGGGCCACAGTACTATCCAAGTTTTCCTGAAGTTGTTTTACTTCCTTGTCTTTCTTGTTTAAAGTAATCTGAATCTCTCCAAACGTCTCTTCCAAGCGGACTTTTTCTCTACTCAAAACATCTAGTTTCTCTTGCATATTCTTCTTCTCTTTCAAATGTTTTTCTTCTACCTGCTCCAGTCTTCGCTCCAGATCTTCATCTTTTTGTCTCATTTGGCTTTTAACTGATTCTTTATTTGACTGAAGTTCCTTTTTTAACTTGAGATTATCTGCTAGGATCCTTGCTGCTTCACTCTGAGTGTCATCTAGCAGTACCCTGAAGCGAGCTAATTCTGTTTCTGCCTTCTTGCGGTGTTCATTGGCTTGAGCCAGATTTTCTTTGGTTATATCCAAATCTTTTTGGGACTCAGTTTGAACAAATTCTAGGGCCTTAACAGTTTTCTCCAGAGCACTAATTTTCTCCTGGTACCTGATGCAGTCCTTCTGTAGCTGCTTTACTTCTTGTTGTTTTTCTTTTAACAGTTCCTGAAGTTCCTTTGCATGGCTTTTATTGCTAGGTTCTTTCCGAGCACCTTGTATTTTCTCCAAATATTCTTTGCGGATTTCTGATTCCACCTGAGTTTTCTCCTTGACTAACTGCTGCTTTTCTTCTTCCAATTCACTCACACACTTTTTAAGGTTCTGCATTTCAGACTCTAGTAGCTCATTTTTTATTTGGGCATCTGTAACATCCTGATAATAATTCCCAATGCTTCCATTAAGTTCTGCTAACTGATTCATAAGCCTCTCTTCCAAATCATCTTTCTCTTCTTCTGCTATCTCCTTGAGCTTGGTAACTCTGGCAAGTTCTTCTTGGATTTGCTGATTTAAAAGGTTTATTCTGGTTACTTCTTCCTGAAGCATTTTTAGTTCGCCATCCTTTGCTGATATTTGATTCAGTAAAGCATTTCTCTCATTTTCTAAAGCCTGGCTAAATTCCTTTTCTTTCTGTGTCCCCTCCTCTAATTCAGCAATTCTTTCTTTGAACTGATCAATCTGCTGTAGGTAGTTATTAATTTCACCATGTGAATTGATATTCTCACTTGCATCGGGATTGGCACTGGTCTCTGGTAGAATGGATTCCACATATTCAGGCCTGGTGCTCATACTCAAAGAGTTTTCCTCACTAGCCTCAGTTGGGACAGACTGTTTTGCCTCTTCAATGATGTGTATCTGGTCATCATGTTTCTCAGTGGCCTCTAGGCTAGCTTGTTTGGACACATTACCTTCTCTCTGATGTTTTAAATCTTGAATCTCTTCACTTAGAGAGTCCTTCTCAGTCATTAAAGCCTCAAACTCCTTAGTAAGGGTTTGATACTCTGCTTTGACCCTTTCCAGATCCTCCTTCATGTTGGCATTGGAAGAAAGCAGTGCTTCCATACAATCTTGAGATGTACCTCCTGCAGGGTGTACCTCTGCTCTAAGCCGGTCATTCTCTTCTTCCAACTCTAGGATTTTTTGCTGTTTAGATTTAGCAAACTTTCTCATTTTTTCTTTCATTTCTTCCATTTCCTGTTGAGCTTCCTGCAACTGCTTTTCCACCTCTTTCTTGTTCGCTTCTGTGCTTCTGAGCTTGCCATATAGTTCTTGCTTCTCTTGCCTCACGGATTCCACCACATGCTGAATTCTTTCTGCCTCATTACTAACGTTCTCATAGGACTGCAGAAGCGTCTCATATTCTTTTTGCAACTCTTTGTGTTTCTCTTGCCACTCAGTGCTTTCTGCAATCTTAGAACATTTCAAAGATTCAATTTCCTTCACTAACTTCTCTTTGTCTTCGGTAAGACCCTCCAAAGCTAATTTCAGACTTTCACAAGAGCCGTTGAGACTTTGATTTTCCATTAAAGATCTGTCCACTTCTGTAATAAGTTTGTCTCTTTCTTCTTGAAGAAGAGCCAACTTTCCTAATAATGTATCTTTTTCTTGATTCTGAGCAGAAACTTGGCTTTCCACATCTGCCAGAGACTTAGTGAGATGGTCAATGGTATCTCTGGCCAAAGACAACGTCTCTTGGAGACTTTGGTTTTCTTTTAGTGCTTCTTTTCGAGAAATGAGGGCAGCTTGCAGTTTCCTCTGTATTTGCTGTTTTGCTTTACTTTCTTCTCCAGTCTCTTCTGGTTTTTGCTTCATTTCACAAAGTTCCACCTGTAACTGTTTTAACTTCTCATCATGTTCTTTGGCTTGCATTTCTAGCTGTGTATGCAGAGCCTTAATTAAATCCTCTTGCTCTATTATCTCCGTCTGTACTTTAGTTAGGGCTGCTTCTTTCTCGTTAAGCTGCCCAGAAAGGTATCTAATTTCGTCTTCCTTTTTGCTTACGAGTTTTTGCAATTCATCTAGTTCAGGCTGTAATTCTCTTAAACGTTCTAATCCAGCAATTTCTAGTTGACTTTTTTCTAATTTCTGCCTCAGGCTTTCTGCCCAGGCTTCCGCTTCATGGGATGCCATTTGAAGACTTTGGATTTCAAAACCCTGCTTATTTATCTGTTCTTGTAATTGAAATACCTCTTCTGATTTTTTAGTAAGCTCACTTGCCGTAGAACGAACCCTCAATTCTAACTCCTTTTTCTCAGCCTCTATTTCTTTGAGCTGGGCTTGAATCTGAGCAATAGAAGTGTTGCCCTGCACAGCATTTGCATCTCCAGGATGAGAAGGCCGGTCTGGGCACAAGTCAAACTCTAAGACAGGTTGAGCGGGTTGCTGCTCCATGGCTTTGAATAAAGGTTCTTCTAAACCTTGAGTGGGAGAGCCTTGTTCCTGTTGGTCAGTGCCTGGGAGTTTTCTGTCTACAGACTCCCTTATTTGACTCTGGAGCTGCTTTAGTTGCTCTCCAATGTTCTCATTTTCTTTGCTTTGCTCATCAAACTGTTCTTGCAAGCGATTATAGTCATCTTTCTGTTGCTTTAGCTCCTCCCTAAGATGTCTTTCTTTCTCCTGTGCCTTTTTAAGAATCACCTTGCGAGAGGTTAACACTTCCTGTAGCTTCTTTTGAAGTTGCTCCTTTTCTTTTTCAAGGTCCAATATCTTTTCTTCCAGTTCTGGTTTCCAGTGTTCTCCACTACCTGCACTAGGAGGACTGCTCACCACCATTCCCTTTACAGGTTCTGCTGAGCCTCCATCACCGGCATCCTTGTTACCTGTGGTTAACTTTTGGATAACTGCTTGGTTTTCATTGATTTCTGTTTGGAGCAAATCTATTAGGTTTGCTTTCTCTCGAAGGTTCTGATTCATCTGTTTGATCACAGCTTGCAACTCTTCTTCAGCTGCTGTCTTTTCTTCCAAATCCTTCCTTAAATGCTCTAGTTCTACTTCTTTCTCAGATATTGTCTGTTTTAAAGAAATTTCGATTTCTTGGCACTTAGAAGTGACACATTTTTCTAAGTCCTCTTTACTTTCTTTATCTTTCTCCATTTCTCTCCTTTCACTCTCATTGAATGGGACCTCTTTCCTAGATTCATCTTTTACTTTGGCCAACTCCTCTTCCAATCTACTGACTCTTTGTAGAAGTTCCTTTCTGTTAATAAGAGCTGCCTGGAGCTTTTTCTTTCTCTGCTCACTTTCTTTCTTTACAAGATCTAATTCATGCTGAAGTTCTTCATTATTCATTAGCCCTGCTGGGCTCAACTCATCAGAGGTCTGTTTAAGGCCAGAAACTCCTTTACCATCTTCTATTTGCTCTTTTTTTGCCTCTTCAGCTCTGGATAATAAATTCAGCTGCTCTTTAAGAGTCTTAATTTCTACCCCAAGAGAAAACTTTTCTTCATTAAGCTGAACCATTTTCTCAGTCATACTAAAGCTGATTTCTGTCACTTGCTGATCCTTCTCCTCGATGGTTTGCTGGAGGGTTTCCACATCTCTCTTTTTCTCTAGTAAGAGTTGATTTATTTTTGCTATTTCAAGTTCCTTCTCTGAAAGAGCTTGTGAAAGTTCTTCCATCTTATTTGAGATATCCCTCAGACGTTCTGTCCCCTCAAGCACTTCACTTTCCTTTTTCTGCAGCTGGCTCTGCAGGCTTTTAATCAGTGTATTCTGCTCAGAAAACTGAAGATGTACATCATCCAGTTCATTCTGTAAAACTTCAATTTTCACATCTTTGGATTTGGTTTCTATGCTGAAACTGTGGATCTGTTCAGTAAGCAAGTTGTGTTGAGTAGTGTGACTTTCATAGTCAAGTCTTGTTTGCCTTTCTGCTTCTGCAAGATTCACTTCCAGTTGTTGTACCTGAGCCCTCAGTTCTGTTACCACACTAAGTTCCTTCACCTGAGAGAGAAGCTGGTCTCTTTCTTCAGACAAAGCAGTGAATGCACTGTTGGTGTCTTTGGCATTTTTCTTAAACTCTTCAATCAACTGAGTTAGGTTGCTTATTTCCTTAGATTTCTCATCTAAATTTTCCCCATAGGTTTGTTCTGCTTTATGAAAGCTAACCTCAAGCTCCAAAATTTGACTTTTTAGCCTTTCCAGTTCATCCTGGTGACACTGACAAGTGCCTGGTACAGCAGAAGGGGGGTTATCAACATCACGTTGTTTTGTCGGCTTCAATTCTATTCCAGGGTCATTTAAAGATATCTCCTCAGATGTCCTATCTTGACGTTCAGTGCTCATCTGCTCTTCTTTCTCGACTGCTGGAAAATGGCTCTCTTCACTTGACATCAGGGGAAAATGCTGCCCTGTATCTTCAAGCAATACTTTCATTGTGACTGGAGGTACTCCTTCACTCTTGATCTGTTTCATTTCTTTCTGGTCAAGGCCCTCAGGGTCCCCCTCAGTCCTTTTGCCCTGGAGCTGCAACTTAAGAAATGCAATCTCATCTTGAGCTTCTTTCATTTCCAACAATAAAACTGACAGTTCTTTATGTTTCTGAGAAAATGTGTTCTCTAGGACACTTTCCTCAGCAGAAGAGTTGTTCTTGTTGAGCCTGGTCATATCAACCATGCTGATCTGTTTTTAAAATAGGAAAGAAAGACAAAACTTCCATCAAATGTTTTACAAGAAACAGCCTAACTAATACATGGCATTTTGTGTATTTTCCAAAACCTGAAACTTTTCAGCCCAAACCTTCTTCCTACCATAAAACTGCTAAATACTTTTACAATTACTTTTTATCTCCCAAATTGGACCTCTAAGGGCATCCTTTCATTTCTGCGCTGAGGTGAAGCAATATTCCTAAGACCTAAGAAAACCTGGGACTTATCTAGATATTCCTTACCCGGAAAATTTTATTTCAAATTAAAATACCTACTTGTTTCTCTAACGAACTGCTTAAAAATGAAAAGGGAAGCAGGAACTTAATTAAATTTTTGTTTCATCTCATACCAAGGAGGAAGTTATGGGATTCCTTTTACTAAACTATCCATTAAAATAATCCATTAACAGACAAGTATATTATCAACCAAGTACAGGAAGTCCTCACAATGTCGATAAATTCTAGGAACTGTGGCAAAACTAAGTATAATGAAACCAATTTTACCATAGACTAGTTGATAGAAACAAGAGTTAAATTCCTGAGGCATCTCATCAATGTTATAATGAAACAACTTTGAACAAAATGACATTACTTGAAGACCTGCTATAGACTGAAATAAATTACCAGGATCAAATAATCAAAAAGGAGTTTTGCTGGAGTACAAGTATGAAATTATGGACTTGTTCGACAAAATATTAACCATTATTATTTTAAAGATTACTGTGTTAAACTGCTCAATCCATATAAATTACTTTCATAATTCTTTTAGAAAAACAGAATCAGTGAAATCTCATGCAAATTTAATTAGTATTTTATTAAATGAGTTTGGGGACCGTGTATACAATAAAATCTCCCCCTTTGTCAAGAACACCTTTTCTTTCCAGGAAAAAACCCAGTTTGATAGAAGAGCAAAAATAATGCAGCAGTCAAGAGTACAAGCTCTGCCGCCTGACGGAGTGCACATCTTAGCTCTGTCATCTGCCAGCAGAAGCTGGCACACGGGAGGTATTCGGCGAACATTAGCTATTGTCCTGGTATCATTCTTAGCCAATGGGTAAGAAAAAAATTCATTATTTAGGAATTATTTATTATTTTAAGAAAAGTTATCTCATCAGTTTTCATAAGCATTATTTCTTATCATGTAAAACTCTCTGCCCTCTATCAATCACATTCACATTTCTAGAGACCAAAACCGGAAACAGTATTTGGGACAGGGAAAAAGTTCCTTTATAATTTCGGCATGTCACATTCCTATATATCCATCCCTATATACATTAAAGACCTAATACAGTTCAGGCATCACTTCTGCCAAAAGACTTCAATATAACTAACTCCATTTTTTGCTCTTTCTTATCCTAAGTATTTTTATTTCCTCTTTTCTAACTACCTGTCACGCTGCTCCCTATGATATATACTGAGTTTAACATTTTGGCTCCAGTAAAAAAAAAAAAAAAAAAAATCAATGTCACCCCATAAGGAGAGGGCAGAACACTGGAGAATTTAGCTCTTTGTAGCCATTCTCATTATTTTTTCTCATAACTAGTCTGCCTCTCTCAGCTGAGCTTACACTTCTATGAAAACTTTTCTATTCTCTTATCCCAAGGGATTATCTTATTTACCCTTCTTTTTGCAATGTGTGCTTTTTTATTTTCTTTTCCATTGTTCCCTATTTGTTCTCCCTTCTGGTTCTTCTGTTTTTCTTTCTTTCTTTTTAACAGAGTCCCACATTTCTTATCTGTTCTTTTTTGGGTTAAGTTATCTTGTTCTCACTAGCCACTACTACTAGGCATCTTAAAACATTAAGCACTTCCTGGCCAAACAAAATTTATTTTCACTCTGTCAGTATCCATATAAGGCTACAATTTTCAAAATTTAGTTCCTTTTGACAATTTTGTGAACAAAGCATCAATGGCCCAACTAAAAGGCATTGAATATAAGTGTGGTAGTAACTTTATTGCCAATTTGGCTTGGCCACATTTGGTCAAATATTATTCTAGATGTTTCTGTGAAGGTATTGTTAGGTGAGATTAACATTTAAATCAGTAGACTTTGAGTAAAGCACATTATCCTGTATAATGTGGGTGGGCCTCATCCAATCAGTTGAAGGACTTAACAACAACAAAAAAAGACTGGCCTCCTCCAGAAAGAGGAAATTCTGTCAGTAGATTGATTGTCTTTAGACTTGAACTGCAACTCTTCCCTGGATCTCCAGCCTGCTGGCCTATTGCGTGTATTCTGAAATTGGCAGCCTCCACAATTGCTGAGCCAATTCATAAAATAAATCTCTCTCTATATACACACTTTCTATTAGTTCTGTTTCTCTGGAGAACTCTAATACAATAAGTAAGCAGATACTTCTGTTAAGAAGTTACATTATTTCTCAAGGCCATTCATTGCTCTATCACTGACTTCTTGACTGGGAGAACAAAGCTAAGTAAACACAATACAGCTAATAGTAATCTTACATCAACAGAATATTAAGAAACCACACATTATAGTAATTTTCAGGTTATAAAAAGCACCGCTGTCCAAAAACACCCTTTTAAATATAATCCTTAGTGAAACTGTGCCAATTGATGGGAGGGAGGGGGTGAACTAGAGATTTTACCTAATCTCTTTACTGAGGAACCTTTTTGAGATGGGCAAAGAAGCTGAGATAAATGATAACCCAGTAAGAGAAATGGGCTATCAAATCATTTTTTATTTGTTCAGGGCAAATTAAAAAATCCAAATATTCAGAAACAAATGAGATTATATGGGAACTAATAACCATTATGAATTTCTTAAATGGATCTCACTTTCTAAGTAATGTAATTCCCTGTCAACATTAGGAAGTTGCAGAAATGTTAGGTTTGAAGGTAAATCCTCTTGATGTAGTTCACATTCTGATTATGCTAAGAATGCATCACTTACCTCACTGACTTCTCTTTCTGCTTCTCTAGTACTATTCTGAGTCTCCAGGAGAGTAATCTGAGAAGATAGTTTTTCTGAAAGTCACAAAATAAATATCCTTAGAAGATATAGGTAGAGTGTTTGAAAAACCAGAGGCATGCTTTTGTGTGTGAGACTATTTGAGATGCAAGAAATAATCAAGAGGAAAGAAAAGGACAAAATACTTTGGGGGAGATAAAAGGCTTATTTTATTAAAAAGAACTGGCAAGAAAAGATATAAGATAGACTGCTACTATTAGGTGATAATAATTACCTGAGTAAATAAATAGTGGAGGCTCTAAAGTAGAAGGACACCAGAACATGTGACAAGCAGCAGCTATTTCCGTAGCATAATTTGGAACTTCAGGGTAATAAACTGGCCTTAATTTATCCATAACCCTACTGTGTTTGTACTATACATCTTGTGTTAATATAGCACTAATAATGTCTTCAATGTACATGTTCATGAAGACATTAAATTCTAGAACCAGAAGGGAGTTATCCAATCTCCACAAAGACCACACGAGGAAACGAAGGAACGGCATGACCCACAGCTAGTTCAGAGAGAGCTGAAATCAGAATCCAGTCATCTGAGTTCTAGCCCATGTTCTATTGTAACGTGTATATCTAAAAAGGGTAGTAGTACCTTGGAGGATAAAAATATTGAGTATTAATATGCCCCAACAAGCTTATATTACTTCTGAGAAGCTAAGACAGATACAGCAAAGGGAAAAACTCTCAGATTATTGTTTATACTACACCCAAATGTCTCAACATGACCTACAAGGGCCTGGCTCATCGACCCCACTTACTCTACAATCCCCTCCTCTTGCACTGCCCCTTTTATGTTTACTCCTCTCCCAAAACACTGCCCTTCTGTCTATCTGCAAACGTGCAAGGTTAGTCATACCTCAGGGTACTTGGCACTGCTTTTTCTCTGCTTAGAATGCTTAGCCTCTGCATGGCTGTTCCTTTCCAACACATTCAGGCTTCAAGTTCTCATGAAGGGTTACCCTGACTACTCTAATGCTGCTTTCTTCTTCCCACATGCACACTTGAGTAACCTGTTTGATTTTTATCCTAATATATTTCACTCTCTGAAGTTTTCTTATTTATTTACATGTTTATGGCCTGTCTTCCCTTCTAATATGCTCAGAGTAGTATCCTTAGCAACTAGATTAGTGCCTGGCACACAGTAAAGGTACCACGAAAATTTACTAAATGAATGAACATTCGTGAAACAAATGAATTCAACACAGTTTACAATATGATCAGACACTTAAGGTTATTGGAGGAAAGGGTACAATGGTACAAAAGTGCAAAGGGTGAGTTGAGCAGAACAGGACACATAAAGAAAAGGTAACCTATGAGACATAAAAACTAATACAAAAAACCGTAAGGGCAGTGACCTCTGCAGGAAGAACAAGGAGAATGGAAGGCAAGTAACACCTCTAAACCATAATGAGCTACATGGAAGTGACAGGTACTGTTTGCAAAACTGCAAAACAATCATCAAGGTCTCAAAGACGTGCTTTGAGTGGGTTGAATAATAAGCTGAATTTGTGGTGTTCTTTATGTGTCAGCAATGGTAGGAAGAGTCTAATGAAGGTATAATCCCTAGTTTAGAGCTAAGTGGAACATATGAAATGGTTAGGGTGGACATACTGGGTTGCAAGGGTGGCCAACCTGTGGCCTGTGGGCCACGTGCAGCCCAGGATGGCTGTGAGTTCGGCCCAACACAAAATTGTAAATTTACTTAAAACATTATGAGAGTTTTTTGTGATTATGTGTCACGGTGTATTTAATGTGTGGCCCAAGACAACTCTTCCTCCAGTGTGGCCCAGAGATGCCAAAAGGTTGGACAGATCTGCTTAGAGTTTAAGAAGTGATACAAACTTTACTTGGTGTTCATTTTCACTCAGGAGACAAAGCATATTAGTCAGTTAATCCAGGATAAAATAGATTAGTAATTCACTATTGATTACTATATATTACATGCTACTAAAACCATAAGGTCCTTGTGAAAGGGGTGATAAATGGAAGGAAGGTATGTCTTCATTCTTACCAATGAGTCATACACATTCCAACAGAATAAAACGCTAAATTTAGTTCAACCCAAAAAAACTTCACTGGACAGCTACTCTTTGCCAGGTACGATTCTAGTTCTTGTTAAAGGATAAAGCAAAGAAGACAAAAAATGGCTCCCGTCCTGAAAGAACTTAACTTTTTCTTTGAAAAGCATACAGTACAAAATACAACCCGATTATTTTAGTATAATGTTAAAGGAATCCAAGGAAGTTACAAGAGCACAAAATACATTTAACCCAACTTTGGGGGATCAAAGCCGACTTGTTGAGAAAGGTAATGCCCTAGTCGAGGTCTATAAGGTGAGAATTAGCCAAGCTAAAGGGAAAAAATAGGGTTCCAAGCTGTGAATAGCATGAGGAAAACCCAAAATGGTTTCTACCTTTGAATCTTTATTTATACTGATGTCTCTTACCTCATCTCACAAATTTACTACCAAGAATTTCCCTTCTTTTTCATATTGCCTATTTAAAAATTCATCATCTTGGTAAAGTCCTGTTTAGGCCATACTTCCTAGAAGAGTCCCTGACCACTCGAAAATGAATATAATATAGATATCCTGCGGCACTTATAGCCCAAAATGCAAAATGTAAATATTGGCATTGTGTTCAAATTGTCTAATGGGTGGTAATGCTATCTTTGATAACCACACGCTCAGCTAGCTAAGATCTTTATTATCAAGCAATAAGAGAATCTATAAATCACATACACATTGTGACAGCAGTAGAGGCACCTGTGGGTTAAGAAGACAGAATTACACTTTTTATTTATACGTACCATTCTCAGCTTTCAGTTTCTCCAGCTCTATGGAACTAAGGAGCAAGGTTTCCTTTTCATTCTCTAGCTCTACCACCCTCTTCTGCAAAAAGGCCATGTTCTCCTCAGTGATTGCCTGAATTGCAGAAAGACATCAAATTAAAGATTCTCCAGTGCAAAACTCTCACAGTGATGCCTGATAACCTCCAGTACTTTTTGTCTTCTACAAGTCATCCAGCCATAAAAATACTTTTAAAGTAGCGTCTACTTACTGACTAAGTCATCATTAAAAACTGTTGTTTCTATAAAGAACAAATATTTCACACAAAATTCCACTTCATCGGTTTTTGAAATTAAACTGAAGCTAGATCACAAAGACAGAAATCCCGAGTCTATTGCACAGCAAGATTTTCAGGTCCAGAAATAACATCATGAAAGTAGACTAATGCTGCCTGACAACAAGGTCGCTCTTTTTGTTGTCGTTGTTCAAGTGCATTTGTCTCCATTCTCTCCCCGCCACTCTCCCCCACACGAACATGAAGAGCAGCTCTCAAAGAACAGAGGCAAAAGTAGTATGGGCCCCTTGAGAAAGAGCCATCATCATTTTTGCTTTTCTTAGTAAAACTTTTCTTGGGCTTCATTTATGCAAACATATTGCTTTTCCTAATGACAGGCAAATATCGAATTATGCCACATCTTTAGTTTTGTGTCTTTTTATGTGTTTTTCTTCTCCAATTACAAAAATTCTATGTAATTTTTCAGAAAAGTGTAGACATTTTGAGACTTGAGGGTCTTTACAGCTCACTCAGCCCCAAACTGTCATTTCATGTTTTAAAAAATGACAAGAGATAAGTTTAAGGATTTTACGGCTTTTATCCCAAGGGAAGTTCCCAATATGCATTATACGAGGTAAGTAAAACACAGAAATGCTATAGGTATTTGTGGCTTGAAGAATGAGACAGACAGACTTTGGGACAAACACAGCTGCCAGAACCTGAGCAGGGAAATCAGAGAGAGAGAGAGAGAGAGAGAAAAAATTTTAGCAAGGAGGAGCCCTAAATTCTACTGGGTTGCCCAAAAAGTGTTTCATTTTTTCTGTACGATGGCTCTAGTAGCACTTAACTGTCTTTAACTTCATTTAAAACAATTTTGTTGATTTCTATTGTGACAGTTGACATATCAGTATGCATTAAAAAAAAAACCATAAAAATTTGTGAATTTGGGGGCAGCCATTTTAATATTGAAGATGGAAGAAAATACTCAACATTTTTGGCATATTATGCTTCATGATTTCAAGAAAGGTGAAAACAACTGAAATGCAAAACAAGATTTGCGCAGTGTGTGGTGAAGGTGCTGTGACTGGTCACATGTGTCAAAAGTGGTTTACATAGTTTTTTGCTACTACTGACATTTTGGCCAAATTAATTCTTTGCTGTGGGGCTGTCTGATGCATTGGAAGGCGTTTCACAGCATCCCTGGACTCTACTCACTAGAAGCCAATAGTAGGATAGCCGACATACTCAAAATATCCAAATCAATGAATTTATTGGTGAAAATGAAAAACATGTGTTTTATTATACAGAAAAAACCATATGGGCTTCAGCCAAGCCAATATGTATAAACTTACGAATAATGAACTATGCATTTGCAGGGCTGACTTGAAACGAAGACAAAAATAATTCAACTGAGTTTTGAGCGGCTGACTACCATAGGACAGTTTGTGGTTGGAGTCCAAATTACTGGCTAATCAAAAAGTAATCAAAACTCTTCAGAAATTAGATAACAGAAGGGAGTCTTGAGAACAAAACATACACAACATACAGGATTCAATACAAAATCACTCATCACACAAAGAAATAGGAAAATGTGACCAATTCTCAGAACAAATGAACAAATATATTCAACAGAGGCCAAGTACAATATGATGCAGATTTTGGAATTAGTAAACAATGATTTTAAAGACACTATTAATAACCACCTCAGGACATAAAGAAAAATATGTTTATTATGAACGAAAAAAACAGGAAGTCTTAGTAGAGACGTCCATAGAAAGACAAAGGGCAAAATGGGCAGAAAAGTTTTTTGAAGAAATAATGGCCAAAATTTTCCCAAACATAAATTTATACATGTAAGAAAACTAACAAAAGCTAGGGAAGAAAATTATCAAGAAAACCACAACTAAATACAATACAAAAAAGGATAAAAAGAAAATTCTTAATGTTAAAATTGTGATCTGGGACTTCTAACTGTTGTTAATATAATATAAACAGCACCTGTAGCGTAAAGAACAGCACAAGGGTTTATGACCACAAGGTTTCTATCGTACACTTTAAGTGGAATGGAACAGTATTAACTCGGAGAAGACTAAATGGTTACGGATATATATTGTAAAAATGATACGTCATGTTGACACTAGCCAGAAGAAAAATGGAGTAGCTATATTAATATCAGACAAAAGTAGATCTCAGAGCAAAGAAGGTCACCGTGGATAAAAAAGGTCATTTCATAATGATAAGTGGGTCACAATAAAAACAGACATAAAAATTATAGATATGGAGAACAAACTGATGGGAGGGTAGCTCGGCGGGCGGGGTGGAGAAGGTGAAGAGGTCAAAAAGTACTAACTGTCAGTTACAAAATAGTCCCAGGGATATAAAGTATAGGAAATATAATCAATAATAGTGCTGCCAGATGGGTACTAGACTTAATGGGGTGGGGAGGGTCCACTTCGCAAATTATACAGATGTCTAACCACTATGCTGTATACTTGAAACTAAGATATTGGAAATGTTAACTGTAATTGAAAAAAATTAAAACAAAACAAAAAGAAAAAATGCTAAATGTTTAAATCTCCAATAATCCAGCTTAAAAATACATGATGCAAAAACTGATAAAACTATAATGAGAAATACATAAATCTGCAACTATAATCTGGATTTCAATACTCATTTTAATAACTGAGAGAACAAGTAGGCAAAAAAGCAGCAAGGGTATAGTACACTTGAATAACATTATCAACCAATCTCACATGATTGATATTTATTAAACATGCCGTTCAACAAAGGGCAGACTACACATTATTTTCAAGTACATATGGGACATATAGCAAAATAAATAATATTCTGGGCCTTAAGATGAGTCTCAATCAATTCTAAAATACTCGAGTCAAATAAAATAGGAACTCTGGAATTAAAGATCTCTAGGCATATCACCTACAATTATTTGGAAACTTAATAACCCAGAAGGCAAAGAAGAAATCAAAAGGTATATTTGTATTTTGAACCGAGTGAAAATGAAAACACAACAGAATGGGTGGGATGCCGCTAAAGCAGATTTTAGGGGGAAATGTATATTATAAAATGCCTGTATTAGAAATAATAAAGGTCTCAAACTAATGGCCTCAGATTACACCTTAAGAAGCTAAGAAGAAATCAAATCCAAAGTAAACAGAAGAAAGGAAATAGCAAATATCAAAGTATAAATCAATAAAATAGAAAAAAGAAAAAACTGAATCAATAAAAGCCAAAGCTGTTTTTTTGACATCAATAAAGTTAGTAAACCTCTGGTCAGTCTAACCTGTATAAGAAAGAAAACACAAACTACCGTTATTGGAAATGAGACAGGTGATATCACTACAGATTCAAGTGATATCAAAAGGATAATTGGGGACTATTATGAATTACATTATACCTATAAATTTGAGTCTTTGATTAAATGGACAAATTCCCTATGAGAGATATGCAAAACACCAAAGCTCACTGAAGAACAAATAGATAACCTGAATAGCCATGCAGCTATTGGGTTGGCCAAAAAGTCTGTATGGTTTTTTTTCTGTAAAATAAAACACATTTTTCATTTTCACCAATAACTTCATTGATTTGGATATTTTGAGTATGTCAGCTATCTCCTGCTATTGACTTCTAGTGAGTAGAGGCCAGGGGTGCTGCCAAACGTTCCAAATAGCTCCCACATCTTCCAGTGCTTAAGACAGCCTCACAGCAAAGAATTATTTGGCCAAAATGTCAATAGTACCAAGAAACTATGCAAACCACTTTTGACATGTCTGATCAGTCACAGTACCTTTTGCACACACTGCACAAATCTCTTTTTGCATTTCAGTTGCATTTCACCTTTCTTGAAATCATGAAGCATAATAAGCCAAAAATGTTGTGTATTTTCTTCCATCTTCAAAATAAAAATGGCTGCCCAAAAAGTCACCAATTTTGATTTTTTTAGTTCGATGTATTTTTAAATGCACGTTAATATGACAGCTGTCACAATACAAGTTAACAAAATTGTTTCAAATGAAGTTAAAGACAAGTGCTACTAGAGCCATCTTATGGAAAAAAACGAAACAAACTTTTTGGTCAACCCAATACTAAGCAAATACAATTTATACAGAAATATGTTCCTACAAAGAAAACTCTGAAACTAAGTGGTTTCTCTGGTGAATTTTCACAAAAAAACTTAAGAAAGAAATAATATCAAGTATATATAAAACCTTTAAAAAACTAAAGAGATATGAATACTTCTCAATTCATTCTAAAAGGCCAGTATTAATCAGAGCAAAACCAGAAAAAGACATTACAGAAAACTATAGGCAAACTAATAATCCTCATGAACATAAATGCAAAATTTTAAAACAAAATTTTAGCAAATTGAATCTAACAAAATAGAAGGATAATGTATTATTACCAAGTGAGATTTATCCCTGAAACTCTCACCCACTGGTAGTGGGAATGTAAATGATATAATATAACCACGCTGGAAAACAGTCTGAGAGTGTCTCAAAACCCCCAAGTAGCTCCCATGTGACCCAGACATTCCACTTCTAGGTATTTACCAAGAATAAAGAAAGCATCAGTTCAAACAAAGATTTGTAAAAGAACATTCATAGAAGCCTTATTTGTAATTGCCCAAAACTGTCAACTACCCCAATCTGTCCAACAATCCATAAATAAACAAACTGTGGTACGTACAACATCCTGAGTAATATAAAGGGATGAGTTATTGCTACATATATAATAGGATGAGTCTCAAAATAAATATGCTGAAAAAAAAAAACCCCCAGAAAAAGTAAAAAGTACCTACAAATTATATAAAATCCTAAAACAACACAAACTAATCTACAATGATAGAAAAAACATTAGTGGTTGCCTGGGTAGGGGGACAAAAATGTTCTTATTTTTTGATTACAGTGAGGGTTTAATGCATATACCCAAATTCATCAAACTGTACATTTTAAAAGTGTGCATATTATTGTATGACAATTTTACCTGTATTTGAGCTGTTTAAAAGAAAAATAAATCAACAGATAAATGAAAATAAAATTCTAAAAACTTGAAATTATCAAGAAGATTATAGCCCAATCATGCAAAAGGAAAATGCAGCATATCCACAGAATACTTTTCAGCAAAAAAAAAAAAAAAAAAAATTAAAATTATAATATAGGAGAGAATGGATGAAACTCAAAATACGCTCAGTGAAAGCAGCTTTCCACAAAAGAGGACACACGCATGATTACACTGATATGATGTTGTAAAACAGGCACAATCCATCCACAGTGAAAAAAACGGAGCACTCGCTGCTCTGGAAAGGAAGGGCGGGACCGACCTTAAAAGTGCAGCACCTGAAACCCAGGCAAGTTTTATTAACCGATGTGACCCAACAAATTCAATTAAAAAAGCATGAGCATATTTCCTAGGATGATGGTAGTGATGTATCTTGACAAGGATCTGGGTAACAGGTATGCGTTCAACAAAACTCAATGAATGGTACACTTGATATTTGTACACATCATGTTTTGTAGATCCTCAGAAGAACCACAAACAAATATTAAAATCTAGTCAATGACATGGATGCTGAAATATTCAGAAGAAAACGTACTGATGTCCACAACTTACTGTGAAATGTATAAAAAAATTAAGATGAATTGATGGATGGATAAATGGATATTTGGTAAAGCAAATATAGTAAAGTGTTAGTGACAGAATCTAGAAGGTAGGTATACACACATTCACTGTAAGTTTCTTTAAATTTTTTTGAATTGTTGAAATGTCTTAACAAAACATTGAAGGAAAAGTTGAAAATGAAAGAATAAGAGATTGGAAAGCCTAGATGCTAGAAACCAGGGAATAAAAATTTTTATCAGTGGACAATACCGCCCAGGAAACATGGGACTCTGTCGGTCAATATGTCTGTCAGTTTAGAAAGGTATAACCTTATAATGGAGATGAATGATTCCAGTTATCCTACTTTGACATTAGCTGAGTAAGATCATCAAACTAACTCCCTTTGTTCTGATATTCTTGCTCAATTAGGAGCCTTCTGGTAATTATAAGCTAACTTCCCACAGAGATTTTTATAGAAGAAAAAATATACAGGTCAATCAACAGCTACTTGGTAATTAAATGTTTTACTGTTAATTAATTAATGGGAGCATTGTGATTTCTACAATAAACATAAATTTGGTTAGACTGAACTATATATATTAAACCTGATCAAATCTCAGCCTACCAAAAATAAAACTGCCTTCTCAACTG
>VMDR010006779.1:0-43717 GCA_007922815.1 Macrotus californicus
ATTATACAGGGTTCACCTGTGTAACCACCACTCAGATAAAAAAATAGAACATTGCCAGCACACCAGAGCCTTGAGTTTGCCGTTCTTTAACCATCCATTCCCTCCTCCCTGCAGAGAGAACCATTACCTTGACTTTTGTGATATTTGGCTCCTTGTTTTTCTCTACAGTTTGCTTCCTCTGACTGCATCTTTAAACGATAAGCCTTAGCTTTGCCCGTTTTTAAATTTTACATGCATAAAATCATATTGTATATATTCTTTTGTGTCTTGCTTTTACTTTTTTTGCTCAATATTATATTTTTAAGATTCATCCACGTTGTTGAATGCAATCGCTTTGCTGTTACCACTTAACAATAGTATGCTATGTATGCTGATGCTATGTCATACAATCTATATGCTATAGAAATCTTGGAGATTGTTCCATAGCACTGCAAGTCAACAATGATTTATTCAATCAGGAAGGATCAGAGAGAGTCCTGTGAGAAACTGGAGATCAGCTGAGGGAAGTGGTGGACGGGGATTTCCCATGGATCCCTCTTTTTATTTTTATTATTTTAAAATATATTTTATTTATTGTGCTATTACAGTTGTACCAATTTTTCCCTCTTGGCCCTCCTCCACCCTGTACCCCCCCATTCCCTCCAGCAATCCTCCCTGCTTAGTTCATGTCCATGGGTTGTGGATATAAGTTCTTTGGCTTCTCCATTCCTGACACTCTTCTTAACATCTTCCTGTCTATTTTGTACCTACTAATTATGCTTCTTCATCCATGCAATTTCCCCTTAATCTCCCCCTTCTCCCACCCAGCTGATAACCCTCCAAATGATGTCCATATCTCTGCTTTTGTTCCTGTTCTGGTTGTTTGCTTTGATTTTTAGGTTCAGTTGTTGATAGTTGTGAATTTGTTGCCATTTCAATGTTCATAGTTTTGATCTTCTTTTTCTTAATTAGGTCCCTTTAACATTTCATGTAGCAATGGCTTGCTGGTGATGAATTCCTTTAGCTTTATCTTATCTGGAAAGCACTGTATCTGCCTTTCCATTCTAAATGATAGCTTTGCTGGATAGAGTAATCCAGGTTGTAGGTCCTTGCTTTTCATCACTTTGAATACTTCTTGCCAGTCCTTTCTTCACTGAAAAATTTCTTTTGAGAAATCAGTTGACTGTCTTATGGGAACTCCTTTGTAGGTACTCTGCTTTTCTCTTGCTGCTTTTAAGATTCTGTCTTTATCTTTAACCTCTGGCATTTTAATTATGATGTGTCTTGGTGTAGTCCTCTTTGGGTCCAACTTGTTCAGGCCTCTCTGTGCTTCCTGGACTTATACGCCTATTTCCTTCACCAAAATAGGCAAGTTTTCTTTTATTATTTTTTCAAGTAAGTTTTCAATTTCTTGCTCTTCCTCTTCTCCTCCTGGCGTCCCTATGATTCAGATGTTGGTGCATTTGGAGATGGCCCAGAGGCACCTTATACTGTACTCATTTTTTTGAATTCTTGTTTCTTCTTGCTGTTCTGGTTGAATGCTTATTTCTCCCTTATGTTCCAAATTGTTGATTTAAATTCTGGCTTCATCCCCTCCACTGTTGATTCTCAGATTTTTCTTTATTTCACTTAGTGTAACCTTAATTTCTTCCTGGGTCCTTTTTTATTTTGTTGCCATGCTCAATGAGTTCTTTGAGCATCCTGATCACCAGTGTTTTGAACTCTGCATCTGGTTAGTTAGGTTAACTATAGCCTCAGGTGGGTTGCTCTCCATTTTGTTTAATTCTTTTTCTGGGGTCTTTTTTAGTTCTTTCTTTTGGGCCATATTTCTTTGTCTCCTCAATTTGGCAGCCTCCCTGTCTTTGTTTCTGTGTATTATATAAAGTGCTTTGACTCCCTGTCTTAGTAGTGTGGCCTATTATAGAAAAGGCACCTGTAAATTGTGTGGGGCAGAGCCTTAGGTAATCACCAGGGTAGGACAACCTGCTTTACTGCTTTGTGATGCTCTGTGTGGGGGGAGGGCTCGGAGAGGGGACAGTGCTGCTGCCTGGCTTCTGGAGGTTTGCCAGGCACTCACCCTGTGTGACTGGCACCCTTCCAGCTGTTGCCCTGGTGCTGAATCACAGAGGGGGTGGGTCTGCGTACATTTCCTGAAAATCTTGTAGTTTTTTCTACCACCTCAACCCCTACTGGTTTCTACAGCCAGAAGTTATAGAGATTTATCTTCCTGGCACTGGAACCCTGGGCTGTGTGGTCTAGCCTGGGGCTGGGATTGTTCACTCCCAAGGTATCCTTCCCCATTTTTATCTACCACACATGAATGTGGGACCACCTACCCCCATCACCACCTCTCTGTGCCATGCCATGTCCTCTCCCCTCTCTGCCTGTCTCTGTGTCTCTGCCTCTCCTAACTGAATGAATGTGAATTCTTTAAATTTTTGGTTTAAATTCTTGGTCGAGCTGTCGGACTTCCATGCAGCTCGATTTTCTGATGGTTCTGGGTGTTATTTGTTTTGAGATCTAGTTGTAATTTTTTCTGTGGTTGTGTGAGGAGACAAAGGGTGTTTACCTAAGCCTCCATCTTGACTGGAAGTCCCTCCATCTTTTTATTTTTAATTGACATATAAGTGACATAAAATATCCTATTAGTTTCAGGTATACAACACAGTGATTATGAAATGCCCCCACATTAAGTTTAGTTATCATATGTTACCAAACAAAGTTATTATGGTATTATTGACAATATTCCCTACACTGTACATTACATCTCCATGCCTTATTTATTTTGTAACTGGAAGTGTGTACCTCTTAATCCCTTTCACCTATTTCTCCCATCCCAGACTCCATCCCTCTCCCACTCTGGTAACCACTAGTTTGTTTTCTGTATGTACGAGTCTATTTCAGCTTTGTTTTTTTGATTCCATGTGTAAGTGAAGTCATATGGTATTTGTCTTTGTCTGACTCATTTCACTTAATATAATACCCTGTAGTTTCATCCATATTGTTGCAAATGGCAAGATTTTATTCTTCTTTATGGCTGAGTAATATTCTACCACATCTTTTTTATCCATCCATCCATCAGTGGAAACCTAGGTTGCTTCCATACCTTGACTACTGTAAATAATGCTGCGGAAAAACACTTTAATAAGTGTTTTGGTTTCCTTCAGATACACACCCAGGAGTGGAATTGCTGAATCCTATGGTAGTTCTATTTATAATTATTTGAGGAAGTTCCATACTGTTTTCCATAGTGGCTATACCATTTAATATTCCTGCCAACAGTGTACAAGGATTCCCTTTTCTCCACATCCTCACCAACACCTGTTATGTTTTATATTTTTGATAACAGCCACTGACAGGTGTGAGGTGATAATCTGGTTGTGGTTTTGATTTGCATTTCCCTGATGCTGAGCATTAGTGATATTGAACCCCTTTCCATGCGTGCCTGTTGGCCATTTGTATGTATTCTTTGGAAAAATATCAGTTCAGGTCCTCTGCCCATTTTTTAACCAGCCACACCTTTTCTGACACATTTTTGATATTGTGTAAGTTGTTTATAAATTTTGGATATTAATCCCTTATTGAGTGTATGATTTGCACATATCTTTTCCCCATGCAGTAGGTTGTCTTTTCCTTTTGTTGATGCTTTTCTTCATGGTGCTGTGCATCCCTCTTAATGGCCAAAGCTAACTGTGGATAGTTTCAGCTCTGGAGGTACTGGCTGTTCCTCTGTCATTAACACCTCATCTGCCTCGTGTCTGCTTTCCACGCTGTGGGTGAACCAGGAAACTGTTCGTCTCATGGAGACAGGGACGATGGAGAGGAGAGGGGACTTGCCTTTCCTCCGAGTTCAGTGTAAGTTTGGACTCTGTTTGTTAATAACATAACGACCTATTAATATTTATCACCACTTCTCCTATATCACAGAACCCTTTTCCCTCTTCCCCGGTCATTGCAGGAACATTAAAGTAATACTCTTTTCTCAGTTAACCTTTCCTTCCAGGATAGTTTATTTTCGAGAGGAAACATTTGATAAAGCTCAGAGTAATTTTAAATACATGATTTGCCATGTTAACACTTGTCACTTATCATATGCACTTCAGTCCGACCTCCCCGCCATTCTGTTAACCTTCAGAGGCACCGTTAAAGCAAGCCATTTGCAGTTGTCCTGTGAAAACTCTGCATTTAAATTGCTTTTCCTCCCTTCCCCAAATTTCCCATAACTATAAATAAATTTAATTACCATTCCAAGAAATGTAAGCAAATCTTCTATTACATTTTTTAATCTTTTATCTCCTCCTTGTTGCTCCACCAAATATACAGTTTATCAGGCAGCTTCCCTGCTTCTAGTGGCACTTGTCCCCTCTCAGCGTTTATTCACTAGTGAAAGTCTGAGCCTGCGTCCCCTTCAGTCTGGCTGGGTCCCCTGAGTTTCCGTCCAGCCTTGCCCTCTGAGGCCTGCCCTGCAGACACAGATATTTCTACAGAAGAGGTAGTGAGGATTTGACTTCCAGGTCTCCTAAAATGACTTTCTGGGCCTCCCTCCCTTGACAGTGACATGGGACACATCCAAGTTGTGTCCTCACTACACCACAGGGGCAAATCTCCTTCTCTCACCATGGGGTTGGGTCCACACAGCACCTGGAAAAGGCGCACTAGTAAGAACTTACCTTGGAGATTTTATTCTTTTCAAAGCCCATTTTAATGTATTATTTACTCATAATTTGTTCTTTTTTAAAAAATCACGTAATAATGTAATCAACTATAGTTGAAATATAATACAGGGTTATCGACTGCATATTTCATTTATTCTTAACAAGATCTTCATAATGGAAGAAGGACAAGCATTTTTCTTACCACCTTGATGCAGATGGGGATAATGAAGGCACATTCTTACCGTGCTGGGTGCACGTGCACGCACACACTTGTCTCCATCTCCACAGCTGCTTCTTTGACTCCCACCCTCTACTCTTCCAGGTGATCTGACTCTCTCACCCTTCCTCAGTCACCTCAAAACCTCTGTAATGACAGCACTGAGGCTGACAGCAGGGGCTGCTGGACTCCTAGCCCAGAACTGCTGGCAGCAAAGCAAGCTTGTCTGGGTCTGCCTCCTGGCCTTTGAGCTTTCTGTGCCTGCTGGTTGCTCCCTCAGTCCACCCCGAGATCTTCATCACATCTCATCCCCTCAGATTCCCACACGGTGAATCCAGGTCCAGCCTTACTTTATTTTCTCATCCACATCACCCTGGGGCTATCTCATCCCTCAGGCGCCTCCCTCCTGGAGCCCAGGGCTGTTGGAGGGGTGATCTGGCTGCTTGCCTGCCCATTCATGGTCTTCAGCCCACAGCATGAGCTGTCACTGAACCTTTAGGTCCTGGGACCCTGGAGTTGATCCTTCTAGAACTGAGCAGGGAATGGGAAGGAAGCTGGACACACCACTCAGATGGGAGCAGGAAGGCCCAAGCAAGAGAAAGACTGGAGAGGACCCAGAACCTTCATTCTAGGCAGAGTGACAATGGCAGAGCAGGGGAAGCCTTCCAGATCTTCCATCTATGAGTGGCTGGCTGAATGTGGAATAAACTCATGCATGACACTCACGGAAATCTCCAAACTGCTGCCTTCTCATTGCAAATAATAACGATAACAGGACAATAGTAATGATAGTGAGAATTACTGTGTGCCAGGCACACTTTTTAATGCCTTATTTATGATAGCTTATTTAGTTCTCTGGCAACTCTACTCAGGAGGTGACATTATTATCCGCATTTTACAGCTGGGAAAACCGAAGCACAGAGAGGTAAGCAAATTTTCTAAGGTCATACAACTGGTAGGGGAGAGTGAGGATTTAAAAGTAGGAATTTGGGCTCTGGGGTCCACATTCTTAACCAATACACAGAAGAATCAGTAATGGCAAGATAAAATTGAAACCTTGGCTCGATGGGTTTATAACTTGGGCTGCCTTTAGTTGCAAATATCAGAAACTCCATCCTAAAGTGATATACATATACAACATGGGTGAGCCTTGAGGCCATTACGCTAAGTAGAATAAGCTAATCACAAAAGGACAAATACTGTATGATCTCACGTATATGAGGTTCCAGCAGCCGTCAGACTCATGGAGACAGAAAGTAGAGTGGTGGTTACCAGGGGCGGGAGGGGGCAGAGTGCAGGGAGTCAGTGTTGGGCAGGTACAGAAGTTCAGGTGGGGAAGGTGAAAGCTCTGGAGATGGCTGGTGGTGACGGCTGTACCACAGTTTGACTGTACTTAATGCCACTGAGCTGTCCACCGGAAATGGTAAATTTTATGTATATTTTACCACGTTACTCTAATAGGAAGAAGTAAGTGGCTTATACAATAAGGAAGTTTAAACATGTCACTCTGTACACCGAGGGTAGAGGTAGGGCCACTCCACAGTGTGTGATCAGAGACTTGGTGACATCACAGAGGACCCAAAGCTATTCCAACTCCCTGCCCTGCCATTCCTGGGTGTGTATCTCACTCTACTTGTGACATTTGGACACATCACGTTTAAACGTGACAAATTACACAGAGAGAAAGAGAATGTTTCTTCTCATGGAGGAAGGTTTCCTTAGGAGAGAGGAAACATTTCCCAGAAGGCTCCCAGCACAGCCACCCACGTGTCACTGACCAGAGTCACATCGCCTGCCCACGCCTACAGGGACCAAAATGACCCTCTTGGTCCAGTCAGGATTTATTTACCCTTCGGAGCTGGGACCCGAGCCAGCTTCCCCTGGATCAGAGGGCCACACCGACTGGGGTGGCACCTGAAGAATATGCGCTCTGTTAGAGAGGCTGGGGGCGGGGGATGCTGAAAAGATATTCGACGCGTCTGCTACGACTCTGTAAAATAACACTTAATAAGATCATTTGTTAGTCGTGCTCGCCATGATGTGTCACACTCCCTAGAACGTCTCATGAATACCTGTGAGATTAAACTGTTTCAAGTTTAAAAAAAAAAAAAATATTGCCACACTATCTCTTCTGTAGCCCACTTGGTTCAATCACCCTCTCATAACAGCTTAAAAATATAAACGTATCTAGGGTTACCGCTGCAGTTTTGATAATACAGCACTAAACCTCTTTTTCATTGGAGAAAGTCTAGAGCAAGGGAAGAAGAGAGGAGAGACCTGAAGAAGTAAACCTAGATGACAGTGTCCTGAAGGAGTAATCGGTGGCCCCACCCTCATCCCCGCTATCTGCGTATGCTCGCTCATGCAGTGGGTTACCGAGCCAGAGACCGGGTCCAAAACCCGGCTGCGACAACATATAAACTGCTGGGCTTGGGCACGTAACTGAATCTTTTTGAACCACAGCACCTTTACTATACAAGAGGGATGAAAGCAGTGTCAGACCATAGACGTGTAAGAGATTGTTGTGAGGAACTGATGATCCTAGACTCTTCCCTTTCCCTCATCACCACAACCCTTCAGCTGCCAAGTCCTTCTGGCCCCGTTCTAAGGCCTGGGACCTTCATCTCTTCCTCTCTGTCACCACCCTGGACCTGGACCTGCTGTAACAGTTCCCTAACTCTGGCTCGGGCCTCTGATCTTCAGCTTCTCCAATTCATTTGCCCTGGGACTCTGAGAGAAGCCTTTCAGAAACACATCTGGTTATGCTGTTCCTCTGTGGCATGGACGCCAGGCCCCGGGGCCAGGTCTGCCTGGTACCTCCTACCTGCTCCCAGCCCCAGTTGTCCCTGCACTTCCTGGCTGTGCCTCATGCCCTTGTTTATACCTCCCTTCACCGGAAACGCTGCCTCTCGTCTGGCAGATAAACACACGCTCCTTGTTACTGGGGCTTGTAGTCAGCTGGCTTTGAATTCCAATCTCAGCTCTACTACCCACCAGCTGTGAGACCAGGAGCAGGCAGCCTTACCCTTCTAAGCCTCACATTCATGATGGGTCCAACACTGCTTGCAGGGTTGGAGAATTAGACAACAGGCAAGGAGAAGTGGCCAGGACAGTGTCTTGCTTCTGGTAAATTCTTCCAAAACAAAGTTGTCATTATTATCAGTTTATATATCCCTTCTCAGTATTTATCCAGCTCAAATATCCCTCTAGGGAAATTTTCCAGTCCCCAGGGTTGAAGAGTCCCTTCTTCATCTTACTTTAGGACCCTTTCTATCGGCCTACTCCAGCATCCATAACATTTGTTGACATGAGTCAAATGCTGATTTGCGGTCAAGGTCTTCTCCCCATCCCCACTCCCACAGACTATAATCTCCTGAAGGGCAGGAACTAGCTTGTTTATTTTGGAACCCTCAGCCCAGGGTGCATCACAGAGCAGGCGCTTACCTAGATGTGTGTGTGCTCCAGACCAGTTAGCAACCCTTCAACAGCTTTCATGGAACATCGCCCCTGTGCCTAGCCCCACGCCAGCCTCTGGCATGCACTTCTCCAGGGAGATGTCAGAATCAGGGCTAGAGTCGGGGGGTGGGGAGCAAAAGCCTTTTGAGTATAACAACTTGGACTTCCATCAGCCCGTGTCCCCTGAGTCACCTGGTTGGACACCCCGACATGCCTGTGTGACCCCACTGTCCTCCCTGACCAAGCCCAGAGATGCACTTCACACACACAAACACCCAAGCTACTTTTCCCTCTCCTCTTCTCCGGTGAACGAAGGCAGCATTCCAGGACCAGTGTGTGTCTGAGATATCTCCCGAGTCAATTTGTCAGTCTCCTTTTCAGGTGAGGCAAGTACTTCCACACATGACTACGCCTGCAGAAAGGTCTCCAGGAAGGAGGGGTGCGAGGAGCCTGCCACTGTGAGCAGGGATCAGAGTTGGGTAAGCTCCTGCAACAGTCTTCAGGTCCATAACTTTTTATTTTCCCTGAGTCTGTGGACCAGGCTAGACTGAAAGTCTGGTTTACCTGCACTCTCCACCCCACCCCCCTGCCCATGCCATCTTTATATGGCCCCGAGGTTAATAGCCATGTCGTGTGGGGTCATAGAAGACATCTGTGTCTCAGATAATATGCTTACGGTGATTACCACACATAATTGACTGACCTTCCCTCATTCTTTCTCAGCTGCAGGCTGAGGCTGATAGGATGAAGCAAGCCACAAGAGTTTATTTTCCATCACACACCATTGTGCTGCTGAGCAAATATTTTAGCAAGCTTTGAATGAACCACCTTTTCAAGCTCAAGGTTTTCAGAGTTAAAATAGGAAGCCATGACCAACCTAATAATATTCGATTTGAAATCAGCTTTGGGCCACCCTACTCAGAGCACTACTGAGGGTCTCCTGGAAAACCAGGTGTGGGGCATGAATGTCTCAGGACCCTCTTTCCTTTCACTTCATCCTTCCTCACATGACCTTTCGGGGAGTGGGGAACCGTGACACCCCTCATTGCAGTGTCTGGGCCTTTAGAGAAAAATGAACCTTTGGGTGCCCAGCTAACAGAGATCCCAAAGGGTTACCGGAGTTCAGCTTTTTGAAGTCAGCTCATCCCATTATATTGCTGGTCCTATGCGGCCCAGCCACCAGCTCCTGCGTCCACCTGCCACCAGGGCCACCTGTGGTATTCCTAACAAAGAATATCCTATGCTCTCACCAAGTGGATCCCTCCTCAGGCACCGGCAGCTAGGACTCCCGATCCCAGAGAGAATGGAAAACTAGGAGACAGAAATGAAAGAATTCCCTAAAGCAAACTTTGAACTGTTATATTAAGATTTTTAAACTTTTTAATAATGTTTTACCTTAGCTCAATTCCATCTATCTAGCAATTAATCCATCAGCCTTCACACAATACACACCTACAGGAAACGAGATTACGTGTCTCTGGGCTGGATTCCACTGTGAATTACTAATGTGTTCACACTCAGGAATTCCAAGCTCCCTTGACTTTCAGCATCGTCTCTCCTATTCATCCCTGCCCCCAAAAGTTCTTCTTCGTCTCAGAGGACCTTGGAGGACAAGATTGGGGTTCCAATGGCATTTGGACCCAGCCCCAGAGACCCAGCCAAGGTCTAACTGCCTGTGGCCCGGCCTCCCCCGCCCCATCTCAAATCTCCGTGTCTGCGCTCTGAGACTCGTACAAAGCTCTACGGCGCTGCATCGCAGGAGGGTTCACCGAAAAGCAAGTGCCAACAAGAAAGTTTCCCACCACAGTTTATCACGAGTGCTGCTTCAGAGCCATTTTAATTTGTGCAATAACCCAAACTGGGTTCTCGTCTCCACTTAGAGAAACCCACCTGGAATTATCAATCTACCAACACTTCACATGAGTCATCCATGTCTTCTGTTGGCAGGGGAGGGACCACGGAGAAAGGTGAGGAAGGAGGGAGAGGGACTGCCACCGTGTAACGGAAAAATTATCCATATTCTAAACATACGGGTGATCTTTAGGCAATCTCAGCATCACTTCATAATTATATACTACAAGTTTTAATTAACTAAAGCTCTGCAAATCATAATGCCTTATTAAAATGCAATTAATCCTTTGATTAAAAAACAAAAAGCACAAGTATTTACAACAAAAACACAAGTAGAATAATTACAAATATCATGTACCCATTTCTTTTATTTGGGTGTCACTTATGATGTTGCCCGCTCCCTTCATTAATTCAAACACACACATTATCTCGCATCCACAGCAGCGTGAGTGACAGTGGCCACCAAACACACAGCACTATATCCTATTGATTTCGGCAAATCCCGAACAATGCCATTTGCATGCTTGTTTCTGTCATAATAAAGATATGCCATTCAGAATTAAAGCCCGGCCAGGCTAGTGGCAACTAATTGTGTTGCATGTAATGAGTGCAATTTCAATTTGATATCACCCTCAGCTTTTCTTGCCGCACTCGCTAAGTACTTTCAAGTCTTTGTGGGGAAATAATTGATTTTTTTGTGCTGTGGGCACATGAAAATTATGATGATCTTTTGAATAATGCCAAAGAAAAGACCATGAATGATTTAAATTGGTATATGAAGAAGGCTTCGCTGTGGATGGCGGGTTGACTGACATCCTGCTAACGGGATATCTAGATGAGCAGTTTTTAAGGAGGCAGCGAATGTAAAACTAGTAAAACAGAAAAGGTTGCTCCCAGGATTGGGAGGTGGTGGGGTGTTGGGGGTGAGGGTTGTTGTTGCATTGTATTTATTACCCAGGAAGGACCGTCAATTTGGGGGTTTGAGGCATGACATGATTACCTAATTGCCTGGCCCTCCCCGCAGAGGGTATGTTTCCACTGATAAGTGACACTTCGGAAATGGGCAGACAGGAGCGGGCTGAAGCAGGGTTGTCAGCACAACCACAGTTCAATCGAGTAGACCCACGTGCAGCGGGTGGATCCAGCATCTGCAACGTGAGAGTTAGTTAGCATCTTTTCCCAACATTCAACCCCAGGAAGAAACTGGGAGCCGGGTGCTAAGGGACCTACTCTATTTATTCCTTAATCTCCCTGTTAGGAATAACCGTTCAATCCCACTGAGCCTGACTTGGGTCTAGCAGAAGAGCTAAAGTCTCCTTTTAACTTGGAATGATAACAGAGAAGGAAATCTAAACCGAAGACAGGTTCTCTTTGTGCCCATGAAACCTCGGATTTGCAAACCCAACCGGGACAACTGGCCCCCCTCCCCTTTCTCCCAGCTGAGCCCTTGGTCCCCAGTGGGGCAGCCTGGATGTTAACAACGAGGAAATAAGCACCTTAGGAGGATGGATCACCAATTCAAAACACAATTCCACCTTAAAATGCATCCACCTTCCAAATCTCATTCTTCAGAGGAAGGAGTGTTGTTAATTTAGTTGGTCATAACTAAATAGTTTCTAATCTGGAGCAGGAGGCTGCTGGGAATATTGGACAGTTTAAAGGTTAATCACCATCGCCTGGTTACACAAGTGAGGCAGAACTAATTCCTCCAAAGGCAAATGGCTTGCAGTTTTATCAGCAGTGCAGATTAGAAGTGTTAATATACAGAACAGAATGGACGCTTAAGGGCCGGTTTTCCCCTTATCGGCAAACTTTGCAGCAGAACTCAGCTCCTGCACAACCTCTGCACTTCTATAATAAGGCCCCTTATTTTGCCTCTCGAGCAGAACTATCAAACAATCCTGTCCAAACCACTGCCACCAAAATCAGGGTATTACAGACCACGGCTAATTGGAAGATCACTATAATGAAGGAAAAGATAAAATACTTTGGCTGTTGGCCTAAAATGTGGATCAACACAACATAGGAAGCTATCTTGCTATGTCACATTCTGAGAGATTTACATAAACAATAAACTCAATCCAAACGCTCCCCCCCCCATACATCTTTGTTTACAGTAAATGCCACCTAAAGCCAGACTAGAGGAGGTGGGAGAGGTACTTTACATAGGCAATGTGATGAGGCCAGCAGTTTTGCCACTGTGCAGGGGAGCAGGGACCGTGTACATTTCCTCGCTTGCAATCAGCAGGGAGAAGATGGTTTTTAATGTCCTCCATGCTTCCGATATCATAGATATTTAAATACTTGGACCGCTCAATATGCTAAAATGCTGTACCAGCCACACAAATTGACTTCCATATTTCTGACCCTCCAGGGGAGGAGAAAGGGGAGGGTAGGGCATCCAAGGGGAGGGTTAAAAGACTGCCAGAGGTTGGTACCCAAGTAATCCAGTGGGTTTTCCTTTGGAGATGCGGGAGGAGGGTGGATGCAGGTATAAGAGGCTGGTGTTTTAAGAAAGCAAAAGTAGAGACAACCAACCTAATCGAGCAGGGACTGAAATGTTTCTGTAATGGTAAATCTCTTACTATAACAAGACCAAATGTTACAAACACACAGGGAACAGACTTGGCAGCCGGGTGGGGGGGCAGCAGTGATGCACTGAAAGCAGTTCCATCAGGTGATGCGTCCCAGAGTCAGGTGTATCAGTCGGCCTGGAAGAACCAATTTCCCAAGCATTGTTCAGTGATTTCTCACCTCTGGCTGCTGCTGGTTCCCCTCTATCTTTCCTGAGCCCTGGGGCAGCTGAGAAAAAAAAAAAAAGGAGGTTCCTATCTACTTGCTTCTGTCATTCTCTTATTCAATCTCTCAGGCTTTTATTGTGCAAACTCCTACAAGAAGGAACCATGTCGTTCGCCTGAATGGCCCACAGCACCTGGAAGAGTGTTCCCATTAGCTACTTTGTAATTTATACCAACTGACTAATACACTCAATATACATTTATTGAATGCTGGAAAGGACACAGGCTGCCTGCAAGGAACTAGCACGTTTCCTGGGGAAGGCCAAGACACTTGAGAGTTAATTCACTCCAGGAGATAAGCAGCCAGATGATGAAGGAGAAAACGTGGTGTGGAACTGGGGCTGTCAACTACCCAGCCAAGGCAAGGAGTGCTTTAGGAGATGAGGAGGGTGAGGCCCACAGAAGGTCAAAGTGATCCAGGACCTTGAACTGGGCCTACAGTTCATCCACACGTTTAGACACTTGTTCACTCAGCAAACACTTCTTCTGTTCCTACTACGTCCTAGCAATGTTCTAGGTTCTGGGCATGCACAGTTGAGTAGAGCAAGGCCCCTGCTCGGAATGCCGTGGATGCTCCTCCACTGAAAGTTAATGGCTACCTGTGCTCCCCCATCTGCGCTGATGAAGATTTCCAGGCCCCACCTCTCTCCTCAGTTGGATTCCTCGGATAGGACCGAGTCTGATCAAAGCAGGCACACTTGCAGAGGGTCAGAGGAAGTCCCCACTTGCTATTAGCCGAGGGTGGACTCTTGGAACTGGGCATCCTCTCTGATTCCATGATTCTTCCATTAGATATTTATTGAATGACTATTAGAAGCCAGGTGCTATACGAGGCACTAGGGCTACAGAAATGAATAAGTAATAACACTCTTTTCCCCCAAAGAGCTCTCATCATTTTGGGGAGGGGCACGCATAAACAATGACACCACCAGGATTAGGGATTCTAAAGCACAAGACTGTGATGTGCCTGTTCAGGCGTGAGTCAGAGTGCTGTTGGCCTTGAGTTCAATGTTAGTGAATCATCAGTCTATATTAAATACAGTCTCTTTAAACAGAAACACACATTGCCAAAAGGTTATATATTAGCTCATTAATGAAAATTAATCGTGACCGGAGACATGCAGGAACCGAAGCCCTTATTTTCCCTGGAAGGAATGGTAACTGGTAGTCCAGTGTGCAGACTTTATAGAACATAACCACTGCACATAGCGAGACTCAGCCTTCAACACCGTAAGGGATTTGTGGAGTTAGATAGAAGTCCCGGGCACTCTGGAGTTGGAGTTGGATCCTCCTAGGCTTGCAGGAACTGATTTGACTAAATCTCCTCCTTTAAATAAAGATTCAGACTGTGTGGAGCTTTTGGAAACACAAAGATGTTCCTTATTATTATTTTTAAAGGTGTTCTTTTCCTTCTTTAAAGAAGAAGGCCCAAGATGTTGGCCCATCTTGGCCCCCAGTACAGGTTAGGGGATCCATTTGGATGAGTCTCTCTCTGGCCAGTGTTTCCAGACCTAGAACCTGCTTTGACTCGACCATCCCCTTTGCTCCCTTCCTGCCCTTTCTTGTCTGTCAGCCCAGGGACCTAGGTCTCTGCCAACTCTCTTTTCAGATGCCAATTGCTCATCTGCCAGACTCCCACGTGCAACCTGCCCCTGATTTCTTTTAGTCCCTGCACTGGCTCACTCTCCCTCAAGTGCCTGTTCCATTCAATGTGGCATGTCCAAGGGCAGACTGCAGCCCTCTCAAACTGTCCATCCTGCCACTATAGCTAGGGTCATGGTTTGAATCAGAGCTTAAAGGCTGCAAGGAACAGAAATTTAAAGAAAAAGATGATTACTAAAACGATATAGAAGCTTCTTATAGAAATAAAGTAAATTCAGGCCTCTTAGGAACTGAAGCTGGTAATGAGGAAGCCAGAGGGAACCCAAAACATTCCTCACCCCCTCTGGGTTTCTTTCTGTCCCTTTGCACCTGTGTTTCTCACTGGCATCCATCTTCCCTCCTGTCCCATTTCTTCTCATCCTTAGTTGGTCTTCATGCTCTGCTTTCTTCTCTTTGCTGACCATCTTGCTCTGCTTTCTCTGACCACCCCTGCCCCTCCAGTGTTGGCTGACATGTGGTTTGGGTTTGCCTGGCCTTGACTCCAGCTTCCATTCTACATGGCAGTGACCTCAAATGTCCATTCTAAAGTGCTTTTAGTTTGTATATGCAAGGGAGAGTCTGATTGGCTGAGTTCACTAGTTTATATGAGCTTCACTGAAGTCAGGTGCCCACCCCTGGTCCAATTAGCGGCAGCAGGAGGTAGAGGAGGCTAACATAAGACAGGTCATTGCCATCTAGACCTGCTCTCAGAGGGCCTGTGGGCAGAATGTGATTCCCAGAAAAGGGGACAGAACCCAAAATATTTCATCTAGAGTCATTTGATAACTCAGGCCATATTTTAAAATATGAAGAAACTCTATGGTTGATATTAGGGATCCTTATTTAATCTTCCATGTTGCCTCATTGTCTCATGGAAAGAGTGGTCAAGTCATTTATGAAACTTAACTTTGGGGTTTAGGACCGTCTCCTGGGAACAAACGTTTAGCCTTCGGGCCCAACCCCTCCTCTCCTGTCTGACTCCCCACTGTCTCTCATCAGCACTTCAGGAGGAGGGACAAAATCAGCAACTAAGGGCCCCTGTCTCCATCAAGGAAGCCTCAAGTGGACTGAGGGCTTCCCAGGGACTGGCTTCAGAGCTCCTGTCTCAGCCACAGGTCAGTCTAGGGAGCTGCAGGGATGAGGCCGTGATGATCTACAGGGGGAGATGACTTTCAGAAGGTATCTCTGAGTCAAGGCAGACAAATCTCAGAACAGCAGAGATGAGGGATGCTCTGGACCCAAGGAGGGGATGACTGAGGTCACGTTTCAACCATCAGTCCCTTCTTTCCATCAGGTGTGTTGTTGCTGGTGAGTGAACATTCTTCCCCTCTGCCCCTTGTTTCTGCCTCTGTCTGCAGGGAGGGCAGAGCCCCTCTCAGCCCTCTCCCCCACCCCAGGGTGTGGGGGGACATTCGTGCTCGCCTGCATAGGTTCTCTATTCACAGGAGGAGGGGAGGCTCTTAGAGTCTAAGTCACTGTACATGAAAGGTTCTTGAACAGTTTGCCCAACTTTTCTTTCACTTCCTGCCTCGCATCAGTTGAGCACTGGAGGTACTGACACATTTACTATTTCGTATTGCTTTTTTTTTTTTTAATCTACAAATGTGCTTCAAACGGGCCTTTCCCAGCACTGTAGCCCTTGGTTCTGGGGATAGGACAGGCAGAGATTTGGAGAAAAGGAAAAGCAGTTGCCACTTTGACCTGAAGTCCAGCCCGGCTTTGCCAGAGCCCTGCTTTGGGGTATCAGGTATTGACCCAGAGATTCTTAAAGCTGCGTTTTGTTTCACAGTTGCCTCCTGGTCCTTGAGCTGCTGCTCTATCCATCAGAATCTCAAAGAGGGTCAGAGAGAGAAACACAAATGCCATCTATGTGGAGAAAAAAAATGTAACTATGTGAGGTGATGGATGTTAACTATACTTATTCTGGTAACCATTTCACAATATATACATACATCAAATCATTATGTTCTACAGCTAAAACTAATAGACTATTATATGTCAACCATATCTCAATAAAATGGGGTGGGGAGAGAATCTTGGAGAGGGAGGCAGTATTTACTCCAATATGCTTAGGAGCCCCAGAGTCTGAATGTGTAATGTAGTGAAAGGTAGCTATCAATTTGCTTCACTAGGATTCTACATGCTACCTAAATTATCACAAGTAAAAAGGTGGGTGCCTTAGAGACTTCTGTCTTCATTATTCCTTGATGGAAGAATAAAAAAGCTAAAAGACAGACACTGGGATAAGAATGTTTTATTTTTATATTCAAAAACTTTTATAATGCTTGTCAGCTTCACCGGATTTTTCTCTACTGGAACATCAGACAAATTTAGGTGATGCAATTTGTTCTCTTTTACCTGCTTTTCTCACACCTCCCCTCCCCATTACCTGGACGGTGTGATGAGAGCCAGAAAGGGCTTATCCTGAAGGCAAGTGGGCAAGGGACTTCAGGGCCCCTGCCCTGGTAGGCTTTTTCCCTTTCTAGGGGAAAGAACAGGGGTGCTCTGAGACCCTGAATGTGCCCTGAGGGCTTTCTAGAATTGGACCAGACCTCCCTGAACTGCCTGTGCTGTGTTATGAGATTGTGTGTCCCAGGGATCTTTCAGGGAAGTGAAGACAGCCCTGCTTTGCTGCCCTCGACAAGGAGAGACAGCCGAGCGGGAACCTGACTGGCAAAAGAGTCAGCCATGGCTCACCTGCAGCCACATATCCAGTTTTCCCCACCTTGACTTTTAAAAAATGTGCACAAGCATATTGAACTCATTATATAAAATTTAGAAAGGGCAAGAAAGCAAAAAGAAAACCATCTGAACCCCACATGTCGGAGGGCTCCTGTCAACATTTTGATGTATAGTCTTTTAGACTGCTCTCATGCACAAGTGTGATGTTTATTTATGAAAAATATGAATCATATTATGCAATGCTGTTTCATAACCTGCTGTTGAAAATAGAACAAGATATTGTGACTACGTGTTCATGGTGCTATATATGGGTCTACAGCATCGCTTGGAATGGCTGCATAGCCAGCACATGTGGTACCCTCAGTTACTAACCGACCCCATCTGCGGAGGGCTAGGATTTTGCCAGTGCTCTGATGCTCATAAACAGCAGTGCAATAAGAAAATCCTTGTACATTCTCCTTTGAACACGATTTGGTTATTTCCTGTCAGTACTTTGCCAGAGATGTAATTGCCAGAATAAAGCATATATATTGGGTTGGCCAAAAAGTTTATTTGTTTTTTTCTGTAAGATATCTCTAGTAGTGCTTAGTTGTCTTTAACTTCATTCAAAACAATTTTGTTAGAATGCATTGTGACAGCTGTCATATCAGCGTGCATTTTTAGAAAAAAAATCAAAATTGGTGAATTTTTGTGTAGTCTTTTTAATATTGAAGATCGAAGAAAATAAGTGACATTTTTGGTGCATTATGCTTCATCATTTCAAGACAGGTAAAAGCACAACTGAAACATAAAAAAGATTTGTGCAGTGTATGGAGAAGGTGCTGTGACTGATTGAACATGTCAAAAGTGGTTTGCGAAGTTTCGTGCTGGAGATTTCTCACTGGACAACACTCCACGGTTGGGTAGATAAGTTGAAGTTGACAGAGATCGAATAGAGATATTAATTGAGAACAATCCATGTTATACCACGTGGGAGATAGCCAATATACTCAAAATATCCAAATCAATAAAATTATTGGTGAAAATGAAAAAAAATGTATCTTTTATTTTACAGAAAATAGCACACGAACTTTTCGGCCAACCTAACACTTGCTCACAGTTCTATTGTAGCGTCCCCAATTACCCCGACCCCCGCAAACATTACCAATTTACTCTGCTACAGCGGTGCATGGGGAGGTTCATGTCCCCATACCCATGGCAACGTTTGGTGTCATCTCTGCTCCAAACATACATCTGTATGTATAAATATATGCAGAACAGCAGTTAAAGAATCACACATGTATGGGAAGAAGTGGGTGTGAACAGAGAATGGCCTCACCCCTAGCAAGTCGTGGCTCTCCCCTGCACACAAGTCTCCTTGGTCAGCGCAGCTGACCAGCACAATAAGTACTTTAGCCATGTGGGCCTGGGACTGTGGGCCTCCCCAGAGGTGGCCTGGCCCTGCTCCAAGAGTTTGGGCTCCTAACAACAGCTACAGGCCACTGCTCCCGCCATTGCTGCACCCCATCACCCTCCTCTGGCCAACATCCTACTGCCCGCAGGGGTAAGTCAGAGCTGGCCCTGGGGGCTGCCGCAGGAAGCGTTTAGAAAAAGAATTACCAATGCACGAATCTTTTCGGCTTCCCCAGAGAGCACACTTTCACACACACCCTTGTGGCTCCCTCCTTGGGTCCCAGCTGGCTTTCTACAGCAGGTTTATTGGAAGTTTGGAGCTTCCCTGGCAATAAGTTTAAAAAAAAACCTGTTAAATCACCCAGCAAGCCACAGAGCTAATCAGAAACCGCAGAACCTGGAGAAAGCGAACGAGGTAGAAAAGCAAATGGCCCCCACTGTTCCGTTGATCTATTTCTCCCTTTATGCTGCTCTTTCTTATCTAGCTCCACAAAACACAGTGTCTCTCTCCAGCTTGTGAGGAGGATAGCTTTCCCGCCAATCTGCATATTATGGTCCAGACAGACTCGAGTCTCCACAGGGAAGGCAGTTGATTTATGGGCAATGGATCTTCAATCAGCTTCATTCCAGCCTTCTGAGGCTCTCCCTCCACTCCCGTTTGGTTCCTAATTCATTAATCTCCCACCTCCCCGCATTTGCCTGATCCGATTACTCTTATGTATAAATATGATTTCGCTCCTTTCTGTACCGCTGACGACTCGTTTGATAAATAGGTGCCCCTGTACCTCATACCAGATGTGAATGGGCCGATATTGGGCCCTTCTGTCCCCTCTGGGGCCTTGCCTGACTCTCGGGAACACCAGGATGAAGCAGCAGAAAGAGAAATGACAAAAGGGAGAGGTTTATAGTCTCGCCAGGGTCATGAAGCTTCTCATTTTCTGGTTCTGTTTTTCATTAGAGGGACCTTTTCAAGCTTCTCCCGGCTACATCGTCAGCAGAAGCTGCTATGTCAGCAGCATCTCTGGTGTGTCGGGTCTTCTGCAGGACAAGGCAAGAGAGGGTCGCATGAGGGGAGCTTCTTCGTCTAGTCAACACAGCATGAACCTTTCACTTAGGACATGGGGACCAAGGGCTTTGCCAGAGCACTGGGCTGGCATTTAGCACACTTCTAAATGAGAATTGCTCACTCCAGAGGCAGAAAGGACTTAAAAATTATTCTTGTCCAGCTGCTTCATTTCTTTGTCTTTTCTTTCCTTTCTTCCTTTCTTTTTTAATTTTCATAGCCACCCGGGGCAGTTAGTAGTGCAGTGAAAGAATGCTGGCCCTGGATGCAGAACCCAGGAGTTTAACTGGTCGCCATGAGATGATACTACCTGGGCCAGAGCGGAAGGCAGGAAAGCCCAAACGGGGCCCCTGGCCATGTGACTTGCTGTGCCTAGGGGTGAGGGGCCTGACCTCATGCCGAGGTCTGAGGTCCAAGGTCCTAGGTCCTGAGAGTCCCCATAGCACAGATTTTAATGGCAGGGTGGGATTTAAGGAGCTGTTAGGAGGTCCCAGTGAGGCTCTGCCGATCCACCAGAGCCCAGAGTTCTCACTAGTGCACTGTTGATAGGATTGCAGACTGGTGCAGCCACTGTGGAAAACAGTATGGAATTTCCTCAGAAAACTAAAAATGGAACTGCCTTTTGACCTAGCAATTCCACTGCTGGGATTATACCCTAAGAGCCTTGAAGCACCAATCCAAAAGAACCTATGCACCCCAATGTTCAGAGCAGCACCATTTACAATAGCCAAGTGCTGGAAGCAACCTAAGTGCCCATCAGTCAATGAGTGGATCAAAGAACTGTGGTACATTTACACAATGGAATTCTACGCAGCAGAGAGGAAGAAGGAGCTCCTACCCTTTGCAACAAACAGCATGGATGGAACTAGAGAGCATTATGCTAAGTGAAATAAGCCAGGCCATGAGGGAGAAATACCACATGATCTCACCTTTAACTGGAACATAATCAACAAAAGAAAACAGCAAACAAAATACAACGAGAGACATTGAAATTAAGAACAATCTAACAATGGCCAGAGGGGAAGGGGGAGGGAACAGTGCGGGGAAGGGTTTCCAGGAAACACTATAAAGGACACATGGACATAACCAAGGCGGAGAGTGGGAGCAAGGGAGGGAGGTGGGATGGACTGGGGTGAGGGGGAGTGATGGGGGGAAAATGCAGGCAACTGTAATTGAACAACAATAAAGTAATAAAATCTTTAAAAAAAAAAAGAAAGTGGCCAGGCCCATACAGGATTCCCAAATACATGAGCCTGGCCTTGGACCCCCACCCTCTGTTCCCTTTCCCCTCACCTGTGCTTTCTCTCCCAGTGCCCTCCTCAGTCAGGCCAGTGTGCTTTACCTGACCAGGTCATCACCACTCAGCCCTGCCCCAGGAAGGCCTACCAGGACCTTAATCCTGCCTCCTCCATGAAGACTTCTCTGGTTACTGCAGGCTGCACGGCCCTTTGCGGACCACACTGGGGGACTCTTTAATACACGCGTCTCTCTGGGTCCACCCTGGGGTGCCCCTGAAAGGGGCCCTGCTTCTCCTTCACTTGTGGGCTGAGTGCCATGTCCTCTGAGCTGGGGGTGACAGAGCTTCTCTTGTATCTTTGCATCAGGGTCTTTGGCTTGTTCTTCTTTGTGTCTCTAGCAGTTAGAATAGCACCTGGCAGGTGGTAGGGTCTTCAGTTCATGAAAACACTAAGCTACAAACCAGGCTTAGGGAAAGAGTAAAGAGGGGAGATGCTATAAAGTTAACAGAAGTTTCTGGAATCTTAGAAGGGTTATTTCCAGTGTTCAACAGAATGGCAGTTCTCAAATGTGGTTTGGAGATCCCTGGGGGTCCCCAATACCCTTCCAGGAGGCTCTCTGAGGTCAGAATTATTTTCAAAATAATGCTAAGATATCATTTGCCTTTTTTGCTGTCATTAGCTCAGCAATGTACGTGGGCATTTCCAGAAGCTACATAACAGGTGATATCACAGAAGACTGAATGCAGAGCAGATACAAGAATCCAACTGTCTTCTATTAAGTGAGACACTATGAGGATTTGTAAAAATACAAAACAGTGCCATTCTTCACATTGATTTTTTTCTTTTTTTGCTTTGGAAAATATAGCTATTTTTCTTAAAAATATACTATTTGTGCTAACATGTAATACGCTTATTATAGTGATTTTTTAAAAAATAAATTAAGAAATAGTTTAAACTTTTCTCAGTTTTAATCTCTAATGCAGTAAATATAAACCACTATAGCCCACATGAACAAAAGTTCTTTGGGGTCATCAATACTTTTTAAGAGGGAAAAGTGGTCCTCAGTCCAAAAAACTGAATAATCTTTGCACTAGAACGTGAATGTCACTTGCTTGTCTGGAGTAAGCGCCCTTTCCCCCTGCCCAGCAGTCTCCATTTCTCCTTTATTCCCGGTGCCTGAGAGCGTTGGGATTACTCTCAGCTCTGGATAATCCGCATGTGTGGCTCCCAGTGGCCCTCAGTGGTGGCATGCTGATGAAGCCAGGCTGGCTGCGTGAGGAGCAGAGCTTAGTGAGGGTCCCTGGGCGCCCTCCCTGCTGTGGCAGCTGGCCTTTTCCTCTTCCTCTCTGCAGAAGCCCATGAGTCTATCTCAGAGCCTCAGCAACTACTCATCTCGTTCCACACAACTTGACCGATCCCACAACCTGCCCTTCTCGGCTCACAGACCCTCTTCCCAAAGCAAGAGCTGCGAGAACATTTCTCAAGGCCTATCCTTCAGGACTAGCTGAATCCCAATTTTCACTCTCCCTTGGAGTTGGCAGCGGGAGGGGGACAGGGAGGAAGAAGGGGATAACCTTCCCAAAAGGCACCTGCAGGGCTGAGGGTCCAGCTGTGGATGCCCCTCCTTCACTCCATAGGCACACCCCAAAATCCCCCAAAGTATCCGACCCAGGAAACTGACTTGAGGCTCAGACACAAGCGTAACATGTGAGCCGGTGTTGCACAGAAAGGTGGAACAGCTCACTGCTCAGTGTCAGATCATCTAAAGCATTTCAAGCACTGGAGGGCCAAGTCACAAAGGAATTAAGACTTGTCTGGAGGACAGAAGGCAGGAGGAAGAGCACAGGGGAAGAAATATCGCAGCCGCCCACATAAACAGGGACAATAACTAAGGTTTAAGGTTTGCACAGGCACACGGACTAATGTGTTTTCTTCACAATAACTAAGTGAAGCAGGTGCATTAATACTATCTACACTCTACAGATGCAGAGGCAGAAGTCGCGCAAGTTCAAGTTACGTGCCACCGACCAAGTGGTGGGGCTGGGCTCCGGCTCCAGGACCTTTGCTCTGATGTGCAGCTATTCAGGGAGCACACGTTCTGGCGAGGCCCGAACAGACTATTGGTTCTCTTCGGTATTACTGGCCCAAGCGAGGGAAAGAGAGGGACTCTTCTGAAAGCCACGTGAACTGACTGTAAAATGTCAGCTTCACACTTCACTGGGTGGCAATGGAGCTCTGTTCCCAAGCAGGGCATCCAGGGGACACACCAGGAAGTCTGGGCAGCCCAGGCAAACATTCTTGAATTCTGTTTTGGCAGGGGGTGGTGTGGATATCTGGTTACACCTGCCTTAAACGTTTTTTAGGCTAGACTGTTGGGCACGCCGCCTGGAGCTGACCCTGGGTGCCTGTATGCCTGTGTGTTTGTTGCTAAAACCATTTCTGAAAGCCCTCTGGGGGGAGACTCTGGCAGAGCGATGCATCCCTCTGGGCTCACCTCCAGAGTTGGTGGGATAGGCCGTCTAGGGAGGTGAGTCCCGTCTCCTCAGCTTTCATTAGGGAACAGCCAAGCCTGCTCCCAGCTCACAGGGAGAAGATTGGTGACCCTCCCAGGCACCTGCAGGCAGCACAAGCCCCTCCTTGCCCCACCCTATATTTGTCACAGGTTCTGCAAAGAGCAGAAATACTTCACATTTCCTTGCTTTAAGGACATATGGCCCCCTTACTTTTCCAGGGACTTAAACACCCATCCCTGGGCCAGGCCAGGTGGGCAGACAGCTGGGGGCCTGCCCTGCAGTGGTGGGCTCCTGGCAAGTCTGCCCTATGAACTGGGTCGCACTGTGATGCCATTTAACAGAACTAGTCATTGGCTGGTGGCAGGGCTGTCAGGAGGGGGCTGGTCATTACATCCTACAGCAGCAGGGCCAAGGCAGCCCCACCTGAGTCATTCCCAGGAGGACAAGCTTAGGTAAAGAGCTCTACAAATGCAGGTTTGTAGCGCACGCATACCCCCAATGCTCTGCTGCAAGCCCACCACCTTCAGACACCCTGGGGCCAGCGATGTTTCTGGGGCTCTCGGTGCAGATCCTGGGCTCCTCCGAAGCCTGGATGTGCTTCACCTGGGACACTCATGGCACCAAGACTTACACAGCTGACTGGGCTTCTTTCTTTCTGGTGGCCTTCAGGGAGCTTAGAGATACATTAGTGGCTCCCTAGAGCAAGTAAATACAACTTGGAGGTAGTCTTCCAAATCTTTTTCTATTTCTTTTGCTCTCCTTTTCTAGCTTGAGAAACTTCTAAAATTCTGAAATGCACATAAAGTAACGCTCTGCCTGATGCCTGCCATACCAAATCGACTAGTATAAAAACTGTTCATATTTTGTCACATTTGCTTCAAGTCAGTAAAACCTTACACAAAGCTGGAATGCCCATTGTCCCCCTCTTAGACTATTTCCTATCCCAACCCTAGCAACAACCACTATTTTAAATTTACTTCAGGTCTTTCTTTTTAAAATCTGAATAAATATGTCAATGGACAGAGACATTTGGGGGTAGCCTTATTTTTTTGTATGAATTTTATCCATGGTTCACACAGTACGCATTATTTAATTGTGGATTTTTTTTTAACAATGTGCTTTGGCGAGCCTGTGTCATTTTTTATGTATATTCTCTGTTGTATTTTATGGCTCCTTATTAGCTACGATATATCCTTTTTGGGATAAGGCAGAGCTCAAATAAGAAAGAAATTAATAAATGAGTGATATTCTGGGATAGTAGTTATGATCCTAAGTAAGAGCAGGTCATCTGCTAGTCCTCCTCAGGGTAACCTAGCCAAAAATGAAAACGAGCCCGCACTGCAGCAGCAGATACTGGAGCTAGAGATGAGGAAGCCTCCCCGGTAGTGCAGCAGGTACTTGAGGGAAGGCATTTTCCCTGAGATGGCTTTGCTTCTATTCTACATAGAGGTAAAGAAAATGGATGAAATGAAGTGGCCCGTTACATTTTTAATCAACTAACAGATCCTGGCAGGGAAACAGCGGGCCAGCCGTGGAGCTAAATGCTAGGGAAGATAAAAGAGATCTAGAAAGGGCTCCTGCCTTCCAGGTCCTATAATCTTTTGGGGAAGCTAAGTCGGCCACATGCCAGGTCATGCAGGAGGGCATGACCTGTAGGGCAGTGCGCCGGAGAGGTGAAGAGCAGGGAGCCCAGCTGCCTGGGCTGAAATCTCCGTTCCGTACTCGCCAGCCCCATGCATTTACTTAAGCTCATCTGCAAAATGGGAATAACAGGACAGCATTAGAATTAAGTGTGCTGGTATTTGGAGAGCCGTGAAACCAGTACCTGACACTTAGCAAGGACCATGCAGTTGACCCTGATGAACATGGGTTTGAGCTGCATGGCTCTACTTGTCCTGGATTTTTTTCACCGAAGACTAAATCTATTTTCTCTTCCCATGATTTTCCTAAGAACCTTTTTTCTAGATTATTTTATTGTAAGACTATGATATATAATACATGCAACATGCAAAATACGTGTTAATTGGCATGGTAAGGTTTCCAGTCAATGGTAGGCTATTAGTAGTTAAATTTGAGGAGAGTCAAAAGTTATATACAGATTTTTGACTCCACAGGAGGTCAGTGCCCATAACCCCCATGTTGTTCAAGGGTCAACTGTATATGCATTTGTTAAATAAAACCAAGTATTGTTTCAAAGGTAGGGGTCATAAGCTGGAGCGGTCCAGAGGCAGCTTGGGGCTGGAAGGGGTTAGAAATGGCTTCACAGGGGAGGTAACAGAGAGGGCATGATCAAAGGCCTGAGCAATTCAGATCTCTTAACCCCAGGGACCTTCTGCACCAAAACTTGCCCAAGAAAATATGTGTGGGGCACAATGAAGAAAGAAGTCAGGCAAGACTTCGGGGTACACGAAGAGAGAGTGGTGGGCTTTCTGATGGATGGAGGTGGGGGAAGGGTGTGATGTCAGGACCGAGAGTCTGAGATTTCTCCTGTGAGAGGTGTGGAGCTTCTGTAGGTTCCACGCACCAGGGACATGCTGTGGGGAGATGCATCAGTCAGGACAGGCTGCTTCACAAACACACACTCCCATGTCTCAGTAGTGTGTAATAACAGGTCACTTCTTGCTCACCATACATGTCCCTCGCCAGTCACCTGAGCCTTTGTCCCACCCTGGCTTCACTTTGCAGCACAGAATGAGCAAACAGCCTCCATCTAGAACATTGTGGGGTTGTTTCAAAGAGAGGAAAAAAAGCACATGGCAAATGATACCCTGGCTTTTCAGACTTCTGCTGGGAAGAGACACGTTTCACTGGCCAAAGCAAATCATAAAGCGAAGCTTGTGGTCCCAAGAGTCTTCCCAGGAAGGGGCACAAATATTTGTGAATAATATCACCTCCCCCAGGAAGTTTTAGGACCCTTCCTAATATGATCATGTAGGTGTCTGTTGGGATGTTCCGTTCATCCCAGTAACATTGGCATCATGCATTCGTATAAATTTATCTTTAGACCAGGATGCTTAAGAATTTGCCTGGAAATCGATGTGGACCTTCCCCCACCCCTCACCTCAGGATGCCCCATTAGCTAATTAAAAGGAAGGGGTTCCTCTAAGAAGCATTTCTCCCCCAAGCCTGAGAAATGAACATGTTTCTGCCTTGGAGTTACTCAGGCATCTTGGTTGAGGGGAGTCCCTGTGTTCTCCAGTTTGCCTGGACTTATAATTTTGTAGCCTGCTGCGATTTCTGGCCTATTGATTAATGGGTCTCTCTTTCCCCTCCACAAGCGACCTTAATCTTTCCTTAATTGCTTTAATGGCTGTTCGGCTTTGCTCTTGTGCCTTCCCCCACAAGGCTGTTGTCGCAGAGCTTTTGTGTCTCAACTTCATTCCCCAACCCAGGACTTTGCAGGCAAATGAAAGGTGAATTCTCTCTTTGTTTGCCCTCTTTTCCTTGGTTTTCTCTTTTGCTTTATTTCTTCTTCAGCTGTTTTCACATTTCTGAACCAGTGTGGAGCACCGTCCGAGGTAATCGGGCACAAAGGGAAAGGCAAACAAAAATATAACAGGGGAAGCCAATGCCTGCTTCCCCTGACCCCAAGGCCCCCAGCACCGTTGGCATCACCCTGGGCACTGTGCCCCCCTCTCTCTTCCCTGCCCTCACAGACCAGTAACCAGGCAAGCGGCTCCTCCACCACGCTGAGGGTGTCTGAGGTTTGCCCAAACCAGGCTAGGAATAGAATTCTAGGAGCTTCTTCAAATATGCTCGTTTGCTCATTCATTCATTCATTCATTTATTCACAATCACTTATTCAATGCTCACTGTGCAAGGGATCATGGGAAAGTAGAATAGAGGCACAGACCCTGAGCTCAAATCACTCACAGGTCAAACTGCCAGAAGGGAAAGGATAACTAACAAAGCAATATGTCAGGAACCCTTGAGAGTACTGGATAAGAAACCCTGGAGGAATTCTGAGATGACAAGCTTTGATGGCCTGGGGATCTGAGCAGACTTCCTGGAAAAGGTGAGCTTTAAAATAGGCCTTATGGCCCTGGCTGGTGTGGTTCAATGGATTGAGTGCTGGCCTGTGAACCAAAGGTTCACTGGTTCGATTTCCAGTCCGGGCACATGCCTGGGTTGTAGGCCAGGTCTCCAGTAGGGGGTGCGCAAGAGGCAACCACACATTGATGTTTCTCCCCCTCCTGTCCCCCCTCTCTAAAAATAAATAAATAAAATCTTAAAATGTTTTTAAATAAATAAATAAAATGGGCCTTACAGACTAATAGGACAGGCAAGCAGACAAAAGAGAAGGCATTTCTGGAGGTGAGGGGGACCCTGATAGGATTTGGGGGAGTTGAGGGAGTGAATACATAGGTGGGGAGCCCTGACTTCTTTGTGCCCTGGGCCTTGCTGCTGCGGCCTGGGTGGTTGGATGTGGTGGGAGATGCTTCACTGTGGACACCATGTTTGGGGTCTTCTTGCACCTACAGGAGACCCCTTTCCCAAAGGGTTCCCCATTCTTCTGAGAGGGGAAAGATGATAGGAGTGGTTAGTAGGTACCATTTTGATGGGGGAAAGAAGGAGGGGAAGAATATTCTCATTCAACAAGGACACAGGAAACAAATTTCTGGAACCTTCTTGGGGGTCCCCATGAAGTCTGAACGGATTCACATGGGGACCCTGCCATCCACATGACCTAGGCCACTGTGTTCCTACTGGATGTGATGGGATGTTGAGGCTGCATTTCCGCACAGAAAGGGACAGGACCCGGGAGCTGGAGAGTGTGGCTGAGCCAGACTGCTCGATGCCACTGGTGCCAAGGGACTCACACCCAATTTAATTTTTAAACTCTTAGGGGAGGCAGAAAGAGAAAGGCCATTCATTGAATATTTGTGTCAGTATATTAAGGAAGACATAGAGCGGTTAAGAGTTTATCTTGGGTCAGAAGGACTAAGGTCAAATCTAATCTCTTCAAATCTGTTTCTTTCCAGCTAGGTGACCTTGAATGAGTTTATTAATCTCCCTTTACTTTTCCCAAAATGTTCTATTTTAATTATGAAACATGTCAGAGAGATATCTAACACACATACAACCTTTACATTTACAGGTACTTGAGTATTTATCACTAGCATTAAAGACATAATCATTTATCATATTTACTTCCCATCACCCTTAAAAAAAAAGGAGCATTATCAAGTAGCTAAAACTACCCTCTCATTGCTTCCCCTTCTTTTTCCTCTAACAGTAACCAGTGTCCTGCCGTTGGTGTTTATTCCAGTGCATTTTTTTAACTGTCACTACCTACCTAGTGCCTGTAAATAATAGATGCTCTCATATCACATGCTGCTCAAAACTTTACGTGATGGGCACTGTATGTTACGGGTCCTTTTGAAAACCTCCTCTTTCCCCCACTTAATGTTATATTCTGGGATTTATCCCACTGATGCCTGTGTGGCTGCTCTGAGAACAAGCCATGGTTTTTGTTTGTTTTGTTTTTAAACTAAACTCTTTGAGGTAATGTTGGTAAAACATTATATAAATTTCAAGTGTACAACATTATGATTTGATATCTGTATCCTCTCTTGCACGCTCAACACTAAAAGCCTAGTTGTCTTTTGTTACCATATATTTGACCCCTTTGCTCAATTCGCCCTCCCCCCATTCCCCCCAGTGTCTGGTAACCACCACCTCTGTTGTCAGCGTCAAAGTAGCAATTTGCAATCGGTGCTTGCAGTCAGAAGCTAATACCCCAAATATAAAAAGAAGTCACACTACTCAACAGCAACAACAACGACAAACAATCTGACTAAAAACCGGGCAGGGTCTGAGTGAGCCAGTTGCTTATTTCCTCAAATCTCCTAAAGCAGGGGTCAGCAACCTTTCTCTGCACAGGGCAGGTAGTGAATATTTAAGCCCGTGTGGTCTCTTGCAGTGATTGAGCTCTACCTTTGCAGACAGAAAGCAGCCACAGACGGTATAAGAGTGGCTGTGCCCCAATAAAAAATACAGTTCATATAATTTCTTAAATTAAGAGTTCATTTTTTATAGCAGTTTAAGGTTCTCAGCAAAAAATTAAGGAGTAGATACTAGATTTCCCATAGTCTCCCTGCCCCCCCCACACATAACCTCCCCGTTATCAACATCCCGCCACCCCCTGCCCACCAGAGTTGTGGATATGCTACAGCCAATGAACTTACATTGACATGTCACGGTCACCCAGGACCTAGAGTTTGCAACAGGGCTCCCTCTCTGTGTTGTGTGTTCCACAAGTTTGGACAAGAGTTTCCATCATTCCAGTATCTCTCTCTCTCTTTTTTTTTTAGATGTCTTATTTATTTGTTTTTAGAGAGGGGAAGAGAGGGAGAAAGAGAGGGAGAGAAGCATCAATGTGTGGTTGCCTCTCACGTGGGCCCCACTGGGGACCTGGCCTGCAACCCAGGCATGTGCCCTGACTGGGAATCGAACTGGCGACCCTTTGGTTCGCAGTCCACGCTCAGTCCACTGAGCTATACCAGCCATGGTTCATTCCAGTATCATACAGAGTTTTCGCGGCCCTAAAAATCCTCAGAGCTCTGCCCCTGTGCTTCCCACCTACTCCCCACCCTCTCTGCTGGCCACCACTGATCTTTCTACTGTCTTTATAGTGTTGCCTTTTCCAGGATGCCATGCAGCTAGAATCCTACACCATGGAGCCTTTTCAGATCGACTTCTTTAAATTGGTAACATGCATTTACATTTCCTCCGTGTCTTTTCGTGGTTTGATTGCTCCCTTCGTTTTAGTACTGAACGATGTTCCATTGCCTGGACGTGCCACAGTTTACCTATCCATTCACCTACTGAAAGACACCTTGGTTGCCTCCACGTTTCGGCAATTATGAATAAAGCCACTGTAAATACCCGTATGCAAGTGTTTGTGTGGAAATGTTTTTAATCATATAGTTTTCATGTGTCACCAAATATGATTCCTCTTTTGATTTTTTTTCAATAAGTTAACAAGGTAACAGCTAGTCTCAGCTCTCACACAGCAAAAGCAGGTAGTGGGCCCGATCTGGCCCACGGGCCAGTGTGCTGACACTTGCCCTGGACACCGCTGGTTGTTTCCACTTTTCTCCTGTTGCACACACACAGTGCTGGAGTGTTCACTCCTGTGCACACCTCCCTGAGCACTGTGTGAGCATAATCTCCAAACTAGACACCAAGGTGTGGGACTGCTATGGCACACGGGGTGGGTTTCCAACTTTACTAGGTACGGCCGATTGCTCTTCAGGGTCACTATATCCTTCTCCATGTCTACTGGCACTGCCTGTTTCCCCCAGTCTCACCTACACTTAGTGTTGTCACACTTACTAGCTGTTGAGCCAGACTTGTGAGTGTGATGACTGATCTCTTACTCTTGCTTTAATTTGCAATTCCCTGAGAGGTGGGGAATCTTTCCAAACGTTTATTGTCCAGGCTTCATTTGAATTGCTCATTAATATCTGTGACCCATTTTTCTACTGGATTGTTTATCATTTCCTTAGTGCTTTGTAGGGTTCTTTATATATTCTGCAGGGTGACCTAACCCTTGTAGCCCCAGTTTTCCCACCTGTGAATGGCAATGAGAACAGTACCTACCGCATAAAGTTTCGGTAAGGATTCATGTAAATGAGTATCATATATATAGTCTCTTGGCCCCATCTCTCAGTGCAGGATAAGCAGAAAATTGTGTTCCCCACAATTCCACCGTGTCTGCTTGGAGGAAATATTGTGATGTTATGGCTCACAGGGCTGCTGTGCGAGCACGCTTCACCAGTGCGTGTACTTGGGTTGCAGTGGGGATGAGTGTGTCCCCTGGGCACACGAACACCTGAGCTTGAGCAGGGAGCTCAGGTGCTGGACTTGGTCCTTTCTCTCTGTTACCATGTTTAATCCTGGCGGCAGCTTCATGAGGCCTCAATATCATCCCTGTCTTACTTATGGGACTTGAAGCTTAAAGAGATAAAGTCACTTGCCCGGGATCATGCAGCCTGGTGTGTCTGAGTAGAAAGCCTACGTTCTTGAAAAGAGAGAGAGACAGAGAGATGGAGAGACAGAGAGACAGAGACAGACAGAAGAGAGAGGTGGCGGAGGGGAGAAAGGAAGGATAGAAACCATTGCTGATCCTTGTGGAAACCCCGTGTTGAAGGAAGGGAAGGCAGGGCCCTGGAGTCCCAGCTGTTTAAATTCAGCAAAGAATAATACAAACACCCGTTTCAATTTGAATTCAGATCAACAATGAATAATCATAATTATGCCCCATGACATATATGGGACATATTTACAGTAAAAAATTATTTGCTCTTCTTGTGAAATCCCAACTCAGCTGGTGCCCTGTGGTTAATCTGGCAACCTGTGGGCCCAGTACCCTGGGTCTGGCGAGGAGAGACAAACAGCAGGATCTAGGACAGGCACCAGAGTTGCATCGTTTTTCACCTCCTAATGAATGGGATCCTGAAACAAAATTCATCCCGTGTAGTAACTGACTCCTTTCACTGCACCCGCCTCTCAGCCTTCTGAGCTATTAAGCCTTCTGGTTTGGCAGGGATGAGGAGAGTTAGGGAACTGTAGGGAAAGCTGCCCGTCATGCAACAGTGGAAAGTTGTAATGGTGAAAAATTGTGACCCACCCCGCCATTGTTGACATTGTTTCTGTAAGTGCTGACTCTGACTAACGTGTAGTCTGTAGATGAACAGCATGTTAGCATAAGAATCCAAGGAGCTAGTTTCAAAGGATATAGACTCCGACCTTCAAGCATCCCAGTGCCAAGAGACTTGTTGACCTTCACTCCTGATGCCAGGATGACATGAAGCCAGGTTGACTAAACCAGGATGACTCATGCAGGGCTATCACATGCCTTATCAGAATGAGTGTGCTCGTCTGCACATACAGAACTCTCCAACCCCCTCCCTGATCTTTTTGTTCTGTTCCCCTCTCCCTCCTTACAAAAACCTCTGCCTCTACCGAGAGGTGGAGATGGGCTTTGAGATATGAGTCCCCCATCCTCCAGGTGGCTGGCATCTGAAAATACACCTCTTTCCTGTACATCAGCATCTGCCTCTTGAGTACTGGCTTTCATAGTGACAGACAGCCGGACCTGTGTTTTGGTTAGAATCAAGCTTTCACAGCTGCATGCACAAATTGGAAGGGTCACAGCATTTGCCTTAGGAGCATCCCACCTCTCACTTCTCCATCCTTCCTCCTTCTCCCAGGTTCCTTCTCTAACCCAGGTTCCCTAAGGCTCCATGTTGCCCTGGCCCTGCCAAAACGTTTAGTAAACTAGTCCATGCTGAGGTCAAAGGAGCCAACATGGCCCCTGTTAGGAGAACATGCAATGGAAAGGAAGAGCCTGAGGAGGAGATGCTTAAACCAAAGGCATGGAACTCAAATGGCGGGATGTCAGGCCACGTGACAAGTGTTGTAGGGATATCTGGGAACAGAGGGGCCATTTTGGGACTCCCCAAAATAGATATATTAGCTATGCAACCACCTAGTCCACCAACCCTGGCCAAATGAATCACAACTAGACACCAACACATAGTAACACACTCAACACAAAATTCCAGCCTGGATCAGATCTCTCTGGGACTTGCCCTGCTCCAGGTGGCTTCCTCCTGCCCCAGGGAGCAACACTTTGGGAGCTGAAAGGCTGTCTTTGTGCAGGCATCACCAGCATGGAGCACCTCAGGGAGCCTCTAGTCCATCTTACCCTCACTCCTTCTGCGTCCTCTCCTTCAACACCTCCCACCTGGAGGGCAGACAGCTCTGAGCAACACTCAGAGGCCAGCTCACAGAGAAGGAGCTGAGCTCCCAGAAGCTCCAAGCCAGACTCTTCACGCACATACCTGTCCTTGGCTCATTGTTGCTTCCTCCTAGAAAGAGTAGCAGGCCCCCCACCCTGGCCCTCCCACGGCTAAACAACTTCTGAGTGCTGTTTCCATGACAACCAGAAGCATTGCTGTAGTTTCACACCTAGAACACGAATCTTCTGCCCCCCAACATTTTACCCCCACGCCCAGGATTCTTGTCAAGACCCTCTCCTGGTCACGGTGCGTGCGTGCACGCTCTGCCCAACAGACCCCTATCGGTCAGTTTCTAAGAATCTCACACCCATGTTTTACTCAAAGACATCAATGGAGGGACTTCCCTTTGAACATGATTTTTTTAAAAAAAAATTTTTGGTTAAGTTCAAAACGCAACAAGCAGGGTGTGGACAATTACAAAACTTTTTGGTGCGGCCGAAGCTATCACAGGAGGGTTGGAGACAAGAGGGGAGAACTTGGCCCAGAGGCCTGTATGTGGAGATGTGATTATTCCTCAAGTAGGAGTTAATGGAGAGGCAGATCTCCAACTATTTCATACATGGATTACAGCCAATTATCGGCTTATACAGAGGCCAGAATGCTGGCTCCCCTCTGGCCATCTCCAGATCATCAACGTGCAAATCGCAAGAAATAAGGGGACCCAGGAGAAGGGCCTGGGCTGTGGGCAATGAGGAGTGGGGGCCACATAGAAGAAGGACTCACCCCCCAGTCCCTCTGCTCAGCCTCCTGGTCTCAGCTCTGATTCTGCTCTCTGCAGCCTCTGCAAGGTGCAGTGTCTACCTCAGCCAGGTGGCTTACTCATGGCACACCCCACCCCACCCCCGCCAATGCCTGTCCTGTTCTTTCTGGCCCATAGGTCACCAACAAAACATCATTCCCAGCAAACCCACCCATTATACCAATATGAAATGAGTGTAACTCCCCACAGAAGGAAGAGCCTGGAGAAGTAGGAATTATAACACTCTATCATCACAAAGTGATAGTGCTTTATTGATGTGGTCAGAGAAGGCCTGTCTGGGAGGGGACCCTGAGAACCAGGAAGGGGGCAGCTGATGTCTTTTGGATTCAGGCTTCTGGATGGATGTTTGAGAGCCGGTCTATTCTCTGAGCCTTCCTGAGGGTTCAGAAGTCTCTAGAAGTTACAGTTTCTCTGTGCCCCACCTGATAGAGCAAGGGCTGTGGGGCTTAACAGTCCCCACCAACCCTAACCTGCCTTCTCTCTTCACCCTGTTCTGTCACCCCTTTCCTTGTTGACTGGGTGCCAGAGGGCAACTCCCATGCCAAATCTTCCATATAATCCCTTAAGTGGCTGTTTTCAGACGACGAAATCTCAAGGGCCTCCTCTCAGATAGCTCCTGAGAGCAAAATTATTTTTGTTAGTCCTAGATTCTAAAATACTACCTGGGGCTAATTTATCCGCATATCACTTGTCTCTTTGAGGGGGAGGGGCGGACAGGATGGGGCATTGGGTGATCAGATCCTCGTGAGGTGTTGTGTTTCTGCCTGAGCCCTAGTGTTTGGGAAAGTTGAGGATTCTGTGACAAGGCTCACAGTGCAGGCTGATTTCCCCTGGACTACCTGTCAACCAGTTCCCACCAGGTCCCCTCAACTGCGTGACAGCCAAAGTGAAGCTGAAATTTTAGGTCATGAGGCAAATTCCCTTTTCTATTCCAGAGGAGAGCAGAGCTTTCAAAGAGTGACTTAGCCTGTGTGACATCCCAGTGTCCCCCACCTAAAATTGTCTCCAGGACGTTACCCTCTGCCCTGTTCACCTCGGACCTATTTCAATTTGACTTTAGACATATCTGTCTTCCTAAATATGCAAAGTGCTGGGTGCTCTCTCAGTTCCTGCAACCTCCCCTTGTCCTCCTGGCCAGCGGGTGACGGAGACTCCCACCTACATTTTGAGCATGAGGGAAACTGAGGCTCTGGAAAGGCACGGACTTTTCAGTTCCTTAGCGCAAGAACACCCTAAAATCACGATGTCAAGTTGGGGTGTTAAGTAACTCGGACATCCTGGGTGGTGTGACCTCTCTGTCCTCCTCACACCCCATCATTGTCTGGCTGAGACCCCAAACTTTTGAAAGTGCCTTTGAGCTGCTTGGCAGCCCATCTGCATGCAGGACCTGTGCTCCTGGTCACCCTACTCCCAGGTGCTGCTATTCACCATGCCCTGGGTGAGCCATTGCCACCTCCTGTCTACCCCCCTCCCCTCCTCCAACTTTGTGGCTTTTCATCAGCCCAGCCACTTCTAAGTCTGAGGAGCTAATGTTAAAAAAAATCCTAAAATCAACAGATGCATAAGTAATTGCATCCTGGCAAGATGAAATTAGGTGAGTTAGAAAAGCTGCAGGAGGTGTTATAATTCAGTACTTAGGGGGATATCCACACGAATAAACACCAAATGAAAGATTCTCATTTCTTCTCTTGGTCCTTTCTGGCAGCCTCCACCCCCAGCCTGGTCTGGTCTCAGCCCCCAGGCCCCCAGGGACCCAGGCCCCCAGCCCCAGCAGATACTGCCCTGGTCCAAGAGGCAGGAAATGTGCTCTTCACCTGGCTGCCCATCCCTCCTTCATTCCACGGAGTCTGAGGTTCATCCAGTGAGAGGACTTGATCCCAGGGCTCCCACTCAGGTAAACTTGGAAGGACCCTCAGGGAGATTAAAGAGCATCTCCTGCCAGCACCACAATTAGAAACAGGCTTATGGGGAAACTGAGTCAGGTTCCTAATTAAGTATTGGGCAGGAAGTTCTGGAACAGTCAAGTCCAGAAGAACCTCCAGAAGTATGAGTGTAATGAAGTCCACACATCAGGATGGTTGGCCTGCCAGTGAGCAAGGGGACCCCTATGTGATCGATGTCCCAAACAGTCACAGGCAGGCACATCCCTCGAGTGAATGGCTTGGGTGCCAGGATTAGTCAAAGCCAGAGTGGACACTTGAAATATTTTGACACCGGAGAAGTGTTATCTAAGAGGGGAAATTGTAGAAAGCACAATTTCAAATGGGAATTAAATCGCCGCAGGTGTAGGATTATATTCCATTTAGGAAAAAATATACCATCCCTACATTTGCATTTTTAAGATTAAAATATAGTTAGCAATATAGCTCTGAAAAATCAGTTTCCTGCTTTCTCCTCAGCATTTCTGAGGATTTGGGTGACATGACAGTAAGTCATAGGAATTGTGTGGTGACCAGGGTTGCCAATTCGGCAAATAAAAATACAGGACATCCAATTAAATTTGAATTTCAGATAAATGGCAAATAATGTTTTAGTGTAAGCATGTTTTCCATTTAAAAAAGCATTTATTGTTTATCTGAAATTATAATTGAACTGGGCATCCAGTATTCTGACAACCCTCTCACTGATGCATAGATAAGTGAGGAGAAGCAACTTCCCAAGGTCCATTCACTATAAAGTTCCTTCAGCGCCTACTCTGTGTACTAAGCACCTACTATGTGCCTGGCATTATGTTTGGTGCTGGGTAATAGACCTAAAGCCTGACCTCAGGGAAGCTACAGTCCAGCTGAGGAAGCAGAGGAGAAAAGTGGCCACCAAAACAGAATGTGGAACACATCATGAACAGGAATATCCAGGGCCAGGGAATCAGAGCAAGAAATAAACTTCGGGTGGGCCAAGGAGCAGAGGTCATGCCAGTACAGAGACACCAGCCCTGCCTCTGTGTCTGGGCAGAACAGGGAGGTACCATCAAGCCTTCTGGGCCATTTCTCTGTTGTGGCACCTGCCACTCACAAACTCATTCATTCATTTATCTGTTCTACAGACATTTACTGAGAGTGTCTCATGTCTCAGACAGCGCACAGTGTGGGAGAGGCAAAGGTTGTCACGACTCAGCCCCGTCCTTAATGTCGACAGTCTTGAAAGAAGTTCAAGACATGTTCATAGTCACAGTGACTTAGAGGTCATTCTAGCAGTGGGGATAAGAGAACGAAGGAGCACTGACAGGGTGTCGCACAGCATCTGAGTGCCAAAGGGCATCACGGTCACACAATTTAGTTTTGAGGCCAGTCCCCACCAGTGTGTTAAGAGATGCTGATCAAGTCACTGAACCTCTCGGAACTTCATTTTCACCTGAACAAAGGTGATACTGATAACTGTATTTGTCACAGGCTTGCTCAAAGAAGCTAGTGGAAAAGCCAGCACTTGGCAAACCCTAAGTTCTCATATAAATGTGCCCTAAAAATGGTTGTTGTTTGGCAGATCCTCAAAAAGTTAAACATGGAGCTGCCTTATGATCTAGCAACCCCACTTCCAGTTATATACCCAAAAGAACTGACAGTAGGACTCGGACATCTGTCCGCCAGTGCTCTTAGCAGCATCGTTCACAATGGTGGGAAGGTGGAAACAACCCAAATGTCTACCACAGACACATGGATAAACAAAATGTGATGTATGCATACAACGGAATATTATTCAGCCTTAAAAAGGAATGAAATTCTGATACAGGCTACAACGTGGATGAATGTTGAAAACATTATGCCACGTGAAATAAGCCGGACACAAAAGAACAGATAGTGTATGATTCCACTTATATGCGGTCCCTAGAGCAGTTAAATTCATAGAGACAGATAGGGAATAGAGTTCCAAGGCACTAAGAGAAGGTGCAGTCGTTATTTAGTGGGTTAGGGCTTCGGTTTGGGATGATGAACAAGTTTTGGGGATGAACAGTGGCAATGGCCGTACAGCATTGCGAATGTACTTAATGCCACCAGACTGCATACTTAAAAGTGGTTTTGGTGGCCTGTTTTATATTATGTATTTTTACGAGTTTTAAAAAAATGATTGTTATTTGAACAAGACTAGACAGGTCAGGGAAGAAACCACACGGGAGGCATTCCTTGAGTAAAATTTGGCTGATGGAGATGGGGAAAACAGTCTTTAAAAAGGAGGAGGCGGTAAGTGCAGGAAGGGCAGGGCTCCCTGGGCCTCCCAGGCCCAGCAGTTCCCACAGGGAAAGTGCAGGCATGAGGTTGAGATGCTTCCACACCACCCGCTACAGAGCTGTCCTGCAAGGAAGGAACAAACGCATTAAGGGTTCAGAGTGGTGCTGGGGCAAAAGCTTGGGCAGGAAGTAGGTGACCCATGTCCATAACAGCCATCATCCCAGGAAGCCCTGGGCTGGGAGGGACAACACATGTGATCTCTTGGGAAAGTGCATCCAGATGATCAGGAGCTGAAAGAGATAGAGAAGCAGCTCACCAATGGCTGGGGAGAAAGATTCAGAAGCTGACCGATGATTTGTCAAGAAGAGCCAGAAGCTGACCAATGGCTGGGGAGGAGGAGTCAGAGGTATGTCAACACCAGTAGAGAGGGGTGGTTAGAGCCAAGGTGACTTGACTGGAGATGGAGGGAAAAGGACCTTATGAAGGAGATCTGCCCTAAGCCCTGGAAGAGTCAATAGGAAGACTGCTTGGGCAAGTAACCCAGGCAGATTGAGCAGAATGCAATCTAAGATGGTAGCCACACCAGTCCAGGATGCTTGTAGTCAACCCAGGTCCTTTTCAGGGACCCAGAGTGCAGACCCTAGGATCTGCTCTTTTTTGTTTGTTTCCTACAGATTTTTTAAAAAGATTTTATTTATTTATTTTTAGGGAGAGGTGAAGGGAAGGAGAAAAAAAGGAGAGAAACATCAATGTGTGGTTGCCTCTCACATGCCCCCTACAGGGGATCTGCTCCATAACCCAGGCTTGTGCCCTGACTGAGAATTGAACCCTTTGGTTCGCAGGCCTGCACTCAATCCCCTGAGCTATACCAGCCAGGGCTGGGATCTGCTCTTGAACCTCAACAGAAACCACTGTTGTACCCAATCATCCTCTGGGCAAGAAAGCATAGACAATATCAGTTCCTAAGGTCAAAAGGTCTGGCTCCCTTCCTCTACTCTATCCCCTCCCTCACCCCTGCCTCTGCCAGAGAAAAGCTGGTTTTCCTCTGATCCAGGGTCAATCTCAGCAAAACTATAAATTCAGTGAGGATTCATTTCCTTCTTCCCATGTGGTACCCCTCAAGCCTCCTATCCACATTCTCAGAGAAAGGCTTGGTATCAGACATTCCACACCATTTTGTTAATTCAAACTTTAGTGTCCCTTTTCCCAAAATCATTTGCATTTCAGCCAGATCATTGTTAAAAGATTTTGAGTATCAGGGAGCAGGCAGGCGAGAACTTGAGAGGTTTCCCAGCTCCCCTGCAATCACTCCTTTAACTGTAAAAGGTACTCTCTCCATGAAGGGCTCACCTCTTCTCAAGCCTAGCAGACTGTCACCTCTTCCTTAAGTTAGCATCAGGCATTGGCTAAACAGCACAGTTTTCATTTAATAATAAACCATCTTAACAGCAAGTACAAAATTCTCAATAAATCAAGATCATGTAAGATGACAGTTAACATTTTAATTAAACACGGCAATTCTAATCATCTTCATCATTATAGAAACACCAAACATTTTGACACATTTCAGGTATAAATTGATGGTTCCAGTCCAATGGCAAATTGAAATAATTTTTCAGGTGATGTTTGTAAGCTTTCAGAGGCAGCTAGAGATGGTGTTCAACAGTCAAAGCTGTTCTAGACATTCCCATTCAAAATACTAACACTGAAACCTCCCTCTCTCCCTTTCTCCATTAACAGCTTTAAATATTATCTCCCCACCACCACGTCACACACACTATGATAAATTAATCTGATGCTTTATGGTTTGCAAAACTCACACCAAAAGATACTTTGTTTCCCCAAGTAGAATGTCAGACTTCCTTCTGTTCGAAAGGCATGGCAAGCAGGACAGGTGATATGTATTGGTCTTAGCAAGTACCGACTCACTGAGCACAGAACATATGACTTAGCATCATGCTACTGCTGGTCCTCATAGGGGACCCTGCAAGGCAGCTACTACTGTTTCGACAGAGGAGGGAAGCCAGGCTCAGAGAAGACAAGTAACTTTCCAAAAGGCACACAGGAGTAAGTGGCAAAACCAGGACGGGAACCCACAACCATTCAGCTCCCCAAACTGTGCTCTTTTGACTAGTGTCTTTCTTCCCCGAATGAAACTGTTCACAGCCTTAGCTAAAAGGGGGCTCAGTAAACATTTGATGGGCTGTGTTTCCAACACTCGAGGTCAAAGAAGCCCTCGTGAAGCCTGCACCACATAACTTCACTGAACCCAGCTCTTTGTCCCATTTCCTGGGCCGCCATTCTCACCTCAAACCACCGCTACCATCATCATCATCATCGTCTTCCACATCAAACTACAGATTTCATTTGAAGAAGAAATACGCTTGAAGAAAGAGATATATATTTAAGAGATGGATTACACTTTTTTTTTACAATAAACCGTTTTAATCTTTAAAATCTAGTTGAGGTTACATGTGTTCTTGGTTTTGTCGCCTTTATTATTGCCCTGATGTGCTGTGTGGGCCGGACAGTCCCCCGAGAAATGTGCAGAGCTCTCCCAGCAAACGCAAGCAATTTATACTCCCCCAGAGCCTCCTCCCGGCCCTTTCGCAGCCACATAAACTCAAATTTGTTGAAAGCTACACAGAGAACTTCACGCTGAAACAACAGACCTACGCGGCGTAAACACCCATCGAAGCCAGCGCACCGCGCAAAGCAGTCCAAGTTTCAAAGACTTTGGAACACATCAGGGAAAATGGAAGCCCTGAGAAAGCGGTAAATAGTCTCAACCCTTGATAGTCTGATTACATTGGCCAATGTCGAGAAGTGTTCAGCAGTACCGTGGGGTTTTAGGGTGGTACTCTGGGGGGCTGAATCGAGTTTGTTAATACAGTCAATGTGTATTCCCTGACTGACGTATTGATGCCTGGAGCATGTGTTTTACCGATCCTGGGTTTTTTAAAAAAATGTGTTGAGGGCCTCGAAGTCGCTTTTCATCTTTATAACCCCCAAGAGAGTTTAGCCCAGCACCACTCTTGGAACAGTTTTCTCAATAAATGTTTGTTGAGTGAATATCAGTATTTAGTAACTGTTCTACAAAAACTTGGTGATTCTAAAAGTGGGAGAAATTATAACTAAAAAGTCAACTACAGATCCAACACTGTGAATGTATTAAACGCCACTGAATTCTACATGGTAATGTGGTCAGTTTTATGCTATGTAAGTTTTGCCTTAATAAAAAACAAAACAAAACTGCGGAGACTGGGGAATAGCAACCAAATAGATGTCATTAAAATTCAACACAGTATATTTTCATATCAAGTGTAAAATACAACAGTCTTTACAAGTGGAAGTTTTTAAAACATCCCTATTAAAAGGATACAATTTAAAAGTTGCAACAGAATTTCCAAAACTTGTGATGCCAATAGCCTGAAGTATTAAAAGCACTCACGGCTTGGTGAGAAGTGTTTGCAGGGTTTTCAGAATCCTCCCTGGCGCTCCTGTTTGCTGCCCTGCTGGCCCCCATGACGTTGTAAAGGGAAGGCTGAACCAGCAATGTGCCGAAGTGAGGAAGCCCTGGGTTTCTTCCCCATCCAAGACATTGTCCAAGGACATTGGAGTAGTGTGCCCTCCGCTCCCATCCTGTCACCAACTTTAATCACAGTTCCAAAGTCAAGGTGATTGTGCTACGAACCTCAAACTCACAAATAATTTCTAAAATGACTCTTCACTTCTCAGATGACAATGTGATGGCAGGCTTTTTTAAATTTTATTTTTATTTTTGAGCGGTAGAGACAAAGCCTCTTATTTAAAAGGTTCTACAATCCCAGTTCAGTAGGGTTGGAAATAGAAATGTATTTCCACTACATTAGGAAGCCGTGTTTTCTTTTCTGACTGTTGATACATCAGTGTTTCTTTTCCCTTAAAAGGGCCATTTATGGAGATCAGTGCTGAGGATACTGTACAAGGTTCTCTGGCTGTATTTTTATTTCTAAAAGGCCAATGATCACACACTTGTTTTCAGAAAGTTAACACATTGTGAGTAAGCTGTAGCCTGGAATCTTGTCTGTATCGACTTTTCCTTTCTGCTTTCTGATAAATCACAATGTGACAGCACCCCCCACCACACCCCACCCCGCCCACCACCACCTTCCTCCCTTCACCATTTCACTTGCTCATTAGGTCCTTAAAAGAAAATGCAAACCTTTCTCTCTTCATTAACCCATCAGAAAATAACTCAGATGTTCCTAATTTCTCCTCCGATTTATCAGACCAGTCCCTGATAACTTTTGAAAGAAGTCTATTCAACATTCTCAAGGACAAAGGACACTTTATAGAAATAAATAAAAAGAAACCCTGGCATAAGCACAAGAGGAGAAAAACACGGAGAAGTTTGGTAAATGTTGCTTGTTTGCTTCTGAGCTCTTTCCAGGTCTGCCCAAATCAATAAACACGTCACACCGCAAATGTTTTATTCAGAAACTTCCCTGATACAATCCATGAAAAAAACTAAAGTCTCTCCATTTCACTCTACATTATAGACGCCTGGCAGGCTAAAGAAAATCAACAATCTAATGTAACCTTTCTTTTAAAAGAAATAACGAGAAGAAATATGGCAACTTGATAGGATCTGAAGGAAGCTAAACATGTTTATTCTTCACTCAAGGAAAGTCTTCTTACCATGTGATTGTGTATGGACACACACACACACACACACACACACACACACAATTTTTAAAACCTCTCTAAAACTGTCTTGCTTTCACGTACTGCCACTAACTAAACCCCCCAGTCTTCTCGGAATGCCTCCCCATGATCGGATGACTTTAACAAGAATTCTATTTACCAAAATCATTATAACGCTGTTTATCTTCCTCAGAGGGGGGCTGGAGGAAGGGTAGGAGGGGAAAGAAGGGAAAGCTGGTATGTTTTTTATACTAAGTGACCCTAACATGCGAATAAACAAGGCTTCTCTTCCAGGATATCTGTGGTCAAAGACACCTCCAACTCCAAATGCATTTTTCAGCGCCTCACCAGAGATAGAACTATTGACCCCACCGAAAGTAAAGACAGTTCTCTTGCTGCCCGAAATGCAGGAAAATAAGGGAGGCTTGTGAGGAAGTGATTTTCTTGAGCAGTGTACCGGCCAGGGTCTCGGCCATCTGACCGCAGTCTGGGTGCCTCCCTCTCCACCTCCTCCCTTGGAGCAGATCTTGTGGGTGGACCCCACGCTCACAGGACTTCCACCACACTGCCTTCCAGTCTCATTCTTCAGAAAGTTCCCAGTATTTACAGGTCTCCAAATTAGGGAGGGGGCAGAGAGGAGCTCTTCCTAGCAAAGAGAAACACAGTTTCTAGTAACAAAGCAGAGAGGGTGTGTCTGTGTGTGTAGGATCAGGGGTGGGGGCTTTTTGTGTTTGGGGGTTTTTGTTGTTGTGTTTTCCAGAAAAAGGAATGGAAAGATAGGCAGCCCAGATTTCCCAAATAGTCAGTTTTGGGG